>BSBK01000508.1:2375000-2484777 GCA_027943335.1 Chamaecyparis obtusa | reverse complement strand
AGATATTACAATACACATTACAATTATCAAGAATATCTTAACACCACAACCAATTCCAAAAGATGAACCAAGATAATAGATGAAGGAACTGACAGATAAAGCTTGTCTAGACAATGATCTAGCCAATAAACCAACAACATCTAATGAGTGCACCACTAACCAGATAATAGAAACATGAGCAACTGATAAAATATTACATACATAATACTGAACATTGAAAGCATACAAGTGCACCAAAATAAATAAACCATGAGTAGAAAAACATACACTTTCCAAGGGACGCCAAGAGCACCAAAATATTCGTATTGAACCTATTATGTGCATAACTAAAGCTCTTGTTGCATAACTGAAAACCAATAGGTACATAGCCAAAACTACCAACAAAAAAACCAATACTGCCAGAGTGTTAGTGTGGAGGTTTTGACATCAATGACAATCAATCCCAACAACAACTAAATAAGTCTAACAATCTCCCCCTTTGGCATTGATGGAAAAATATAAAAAACACCAAAAAAATCTAAGATCTCAAAAAAAACTCCCCTTGATTAAATGCAACATGTACTTTATCCTTTTCTCTCCCCCTTTTTGCCACAATGGAAAAGAGGCAAAAAATAAATGAAGAAAATCAAAATAATACAACAATCTTAATTGAAAATACTTTCTTGTACTTCTCCTTTAGAGTAGGGAGCTCCTTCTTCCACTCAACAATTGATGTCTCCATTTAAGCACACAAACTTTCACATTCCACCAGACTGTCAAGAGATTTCATCCAGTCCAAAGACTAAAATTGATGGCCATAATCCTTTGCATCAATTAGAATGCAAAAAGAAAACTCCAACTGAACATCAGTAATGTCTTTCACTAGCCAAAGTTTTTTATTAGATCTTCTCTCTATCTCTATAGTAACAGTCATTATGTGTAAATTTCATTGACTTTGATTCTATGTTTTCCATCTTAATCCTTGAAAACATCATATGACTTTCTAAGCTCATTTAACTCTTTCTCAATTACCTCACTCTGACCTCTGAAATTGTCTACATCAATAGACCATCAAAGACAATATTTATATATATTATTAATCTCCTTCACACATTTATTCATTTCCCTAATAACTGTAGAAAGTCTTTGTTTTACATTGTTACACTTCTTCGTTATAGATTTCTCCATTATCGGGTAATCTACTCCAAACTGCAACAACTCAATCTCAACATTCATTGCTAACTCAACTGGTAGCATACCAGAAAAACTAGAAATTGTAACCCTTCTACTGATCAATCGATCAATTAGTAATCTTGTGATGAATTTCTTATCCTCTGATGAACAATCGGTCCACAAACTATCAAGCTTTTCATACACATCATTTTCCAAAAAATGTTCTTACCGTAGTAGAATCCACATGCACATATTTTTCTGAAGAGGGAATAGATCTCTTCATACCTTCTTCCTCTTCTTTAACTTCCATTTCATCAACAATACTCTCATCTTCAGCCTTCTCTTCTTCATCTTTTGAAATTGTAACTATTTTTCCTTTATCTCCTATCTTTATTTTCTTCGATTTAGGAGATGAACCACTGACAGCTTCTTCTAGATACTTTTGATTAGAGGAGGAACCCTCCTCACCAAGACATACAAGCATAGCACCAGAAACCACTAAACTAGAATAAATATTCATTTGTCATGTAGTAAATTATGTCTTACATGAACTCATACTATCCTTCAAGAAACCTAGATACTTGGAAATTTATTTACCGATAGGAATTGTCAATCCTCCACTCAAAGTTCTCATTGTTTGGTAATGATTTCATAAAGTAAAATACCAAGAACATCAACAATGAACCAAATTAAAATGCATATCCACCTTCAACCATCATTTTTACATTCTCAAGAAAATTATCCAGCAACATTTTACACAAATCCATTTGTACATTCTCCTTCACTATCTTGCATGAAATATACATAGCTAAAGCAAAAGTTGAGCCATCATGATTCTAAAATAGAATTTTTTAGGAAATACCATAGGCGACATACCTTATAATTGGATCTTCAATAGCATCTATAAGGAATGTGTGTTGATCCCAACCAATTTCTGTAATATATTCTACCTCTTGATAACTAATAAACTTCTTCATGGGAAATTTGCCAACATAGAACAATCCAACAATTGCCTTAATTACTTCCTTCAATACTCCATATGGTTTTTTCAGCACTATGGTCTCACCATGAAATTGACTCAACACAAAGAGGATAAAATCGGTGTCATCACACCACATAAATTCTCCCTAGATATTGAGGCCAATATTTCTAACTCTCTATATATCCTTCATAGGAAATCCAAATTCTAATTGCTTGATATGATTATGATCAAACTCCTTAACTCAACCAAGTCTTCATTTTCTCTGCTACAGACGCACTGACACAACGAACAACTAGTTTAGGTGCCATGATACCTTCACAAGTTTTCTTCCACAAGATCTTTGCAAATTCTCAATTCTTCTTCGTGCTATAGTACCAAATGTTTAAAAAATAATGCCTTTAAAGCTAAGAAACAACATAATTAATTTTTGCCAAAATTTAAATATATCACTAATACAACTCAGTTGCTCTGCACACACCACATCAATCAATCAAAAATTGCATTTATTATTTTTCCAGTCATCACATCAGAGACACGCTAGCTGCAACCAGTATTGTCTTAGGGCAAGGGAGTGTATGATTTAGCATGTTGAGTACTTCCCTGAGCCCAATTATTTGGCTTAGTTGTCAATAGAGATAGTACCGAGATCCAATACCTGCGAGCTTACCACACCATCAAATTTCCTTCTCCATTCTATATTTTATTTCTAAGCTCCACTAGATCCTGCCAACATAATTATCATTTCTAGTATTCGCCAGAGAACTTCTAGATCTACATGATTTATCATAATGAATAATCTGTCCACATTTGAAACAACTAACATTCCTTTTGCTAGATCTCACTAATTAAACCCTATATTTACATTGTCTCGCCTTGTGACCAAAATTATGACACACATAGAAATTTCCATGAAAAGCATTCTTCATCACATTCATCCCTTCCTTATTTGAAACATGATTCTTGCACTGAATCTCTTTATGACTAATCTTATGATGGTTAAAACATTTGATCTTTTTTTCCTTTCTCATTCTACAATCAGTGGCCTTATGTCCAAAGTTCTTACAAATATAAAAATAAACATTGAAAGATAAATAACTTTGAGCATTCGATTGTCTTACTAAAGTCCTCCGTATAGATGTGCTCTAGTTTTTAATCTTGCTTTTCACTTCAACCTTTGCACCATCTTCAGTTATCTTCTGTTTGCCTTTTTCATTCTGATTTGAACATTCACCAGTAAACCCTATACCTTCTTTATTTTTGTGACCTTTCTGCATGTCTAGTAACTAATCCAAAATAATACTACTTTCACATAAATTTTCTTCAAATCTCACCTTCTTCAATTCTAATTCCAACTTTTCATTTTGTTTTGAACTCTTCTTGATCATCTCCTTGAAATTTTCTTTAGCCTCTTTATGTTCTTCCATTGCAATTTTCAATTCAACTTTGGCTAGCCAAGCACTTTTCACCTTGTATTTCAGTCCAACTTTTATAAAGTCTTCCCTCAGTAACTTTTCATCTAGCTTCTTCTCAAGGTCTGCATTTTTTTTCTTTTGAATCCTTCAGTTTGATTTCCTAATCTACATCATTCCCTTTTGATTCTTTTAGTTTATGTTCCATCTCTTCAATTTTTTCCTTTGATTCTTTTAATTCCTTACTGACTTTCTTTAAACTTCTTGATTTGATCTCTCATCTTTGCAATATAGGTATTTTCCTCTTTCAGGTTCTCCTTCAGGTCCTCATTTTCTAATTCAATACCTTCAATAACACTCATCATGATTTGTCGATCTTCTTTAATGCAGAATCCTCCTTCCATTTGTTCAAGTAAGAAAGATCTACCTCAAGCGGTCAAGCTCTATCTGCAAAGGACCAAGCTCCGGTACCAATTGTTGAACATGCCAAATAAATGATAGGGGGTGAATTAGTTATTCCCACACACTTTATAAAACTTTTTCTCTGTCGGTAATGAGTAAACTATTAAACAAAGTCATTAAAAAAGTTTCTAATCTATCATTTAAGTACATTAAAATTAATAGTAGATGTAAACATGAAATCATATAAACATTGACATAGAGAACACCAAGATTTATGTGGAAACCCAAATTGGGAAAAAATATGGTGAATCTAATTCTCATGAAATGAAACACCTATTAGGGTGACACCAGTTAAGGTGATTTTTACAAAGGCTCATTGTCAGTTGTGCTCACTACAAGTTGGCTCACTGTCATTCGGCTCACTGCCAGTTAGGCTAACTACCCTTACACAATAGGAATATCAAAATAGATACAAAGAAACATGATACGATAGAATTGCATCTGAATATGCATGAACAATTCAATAATTAAGCTCTATTACTACAAGCACCAGTAGATTTGAATAAGCTCCTCTATATGCAAATGTTTGATCCATTGCTATCAATATGTAAGCTGCTCCTTATGCTACTTTAACAAAAAAAACTTCTAACATACATCATTGCCATAAATTTGCACTATCCTTTTTGCACATATACAACCCACCCCCACCCCCCCCCCCCCCCCCCCCCCCCACACACACACACACACACACACACACACTACTACATTAGATACAAAAGAACTTTATTTATATAGGTATTTGTTCAGACATTTTTCGGCTCACACCAAATGTGTGTGATGACCCCAAAGCAAGAGATATTACACTTACATTTAATGCATAGCATCGATCCTAAATCTAGGACATACTTAAGAACATTTATCCACATGCTACACCATGACCCACAAATAGTTCATACTTAAGATATTACAATACACATTACAATTACCAAGAAAATTTGAACAACACAACCAAGTCCAAAAGATGAACCAAGATAATAGTTGAAGCCACTGATAGATAAAGCTTGTCCAGACAACAATGCAGTTGATAACCAAAAACATCAGATGAGCGCACCATTGATTAGATAATAGAAACACCAACAACCGATAAAATAATCCATATAATGTAATACTAAACATCGAAAGAAGACAAGAGCACCAAAACAAATAGACCATGAGTGGAATAATGTACACTTGGCAAGGGATACCGAGAGCACCAAAATGTTCATACTAAACTTGTTTTGTGCATTTAACCGAAACTCATGTTGCATAACCAACAACCAATAGGTACGTAGCCAAAACTACCAACAACCAACTGATATCGCCAAAGTTTTGGTATGGATGTTTTGACATCAATGATAATCAATGCCATCAATAACTCAATAAGTCTAACAGAACTAGAAAAAGTAAATGTACATTAGCAAGATGAAGCACGTGGAGGTAAATTGGGACAAGTAGAGCATGTCTTGAAGAACCACATGATGATAGGTCTAAGGGGTGTCCAACTACACATTCTACGAGACCAAGAATTTAGGGACAACCTTTGGCAAATTAAAATCACATTGAAGAGTTGTAGATGGTATATAAGCATGTCTTAGGAGTGTTTCAAAGAAAAAAAGGCGGATATAAAGATCCAAAAGAGAAGAATATAGAAGAGTATTTATAGGAAAAAAAGATATAAATTATTTCATTAGAGCAAAGGATCACAACATGGTTGTAGAAGATAAGTTTCTGAAGGTGCAGATTGATGCAGGGCATCCAAAGAGTCATTTTGAGTCAGACTCGAAAACTTTGATTCATGTCTTGTTTTGATTTGTTTTGGGTGAATAAGGTCATTTAAGACCATTTTTGGTCATTTAAGACCATTCTTAAGGTGTTTAGGCGACTAGACTTAGAAATTGCAAAATTTGCCAAAGTTGCACAATTGCAAAATTGTCAAAATGGAAACAACTTGTAAAAGTGTTATTAGTATTAAAATAAGAGGTTGTGATTGGTTGGGTGGTTAGATAATAGTTTTAATATGATAAATATCTAATGTAACCTTGAGCATAGGGATTGGGAAAATATGGAATGAAATAAAACTCAATTTTTACACCTTCTAATTTGCATTTTATGTGTGTTGTATTCAGCAAAAATACTTGACACGGCCTTGTATGATACATTATGGACCTAAAACCAATTGGAGAAGTTGAATAATTCTCTTACCTTAGTCAAATTAGTTTCCCTCTCTTCAACTAAAAAATAGACAACAACTTATTTTTGGATCTCCCTCTTTGCAACATCAAAACATGCATTTATTTATTTGTATTAGTTCAATACCTTAAAGTAGGTTCAAGGTTATAGTTTTTGTGTCAAGATTGCAAATATGGTGCAATCAAGGTTGTACTTTTTTGGGTGAATTTACATGGTTGATTTTGAGTATCAACACTTGTTACTTTGTATTTTTTTAGATTTGACTACAAGATACATTTTCAAATCCCCAAAAATATGTAGTAAAATAATTACTACACTGCGAACTCTAAAAATCTTATGAGATGTATTTTAAAATCCCCCCAAAAATGATACCAAACAATGAGAATGAACTCTAGAGATTTCATAAATTTTGTATGCTTTCAAATCTCAAAAAAAGAGGTCAAGAAATTTTGTATTTTTAGATTGGGCCATACAAAGTCTCAAACTTCATGAATTTTATATATTTTCAAATTCCAAAAAATACCAACTAATCAATATGAACTCTAAAAATTTCAAAACGGCACTAACTAATCACCGGAATGGCTATATAAGGGATGTGGGCTCCTCAAATAGAAGCCCTAAAATTCTATGAACTCTAGAAATTTCATCTTTATGAATCTCATAAAAGAAAAGAGAAAAGGAATCCATCAATATGAACTGTCAAGATTTCACAAATTTATTATATTTTCAAATCCACAAAAATTGACACCGACCAATCAAAATGAACTCTAGAAATGTCATAAATTTTTTAATCTTTCCAAATCTGAAAAAAAGAGAGAAGATAAAAGGAATCCATCAACCTGTTTTGGCCTAGGGATAAAGGAGGGGGAAACAAAGGATAAAAGATCCCCCTTTGGAAGATATTATCCGGGGGAATAAGAGCAGAAAAAGAACCCACATTCCTCCATCTTAATCAAAAGGAGGACCATTGGCATGGTGGGGTCAGCCAGCTACTCATGAGTGGGGCCCACTCATTTAAACCCATCCACATCCCCATTCCACATTCCCCATGCCCATGTCGGAAAAGGCTCGTCGTGTCGCCCAGCGCGGAATTCTCGGTACTGCAAAACGGAAACGACAGTCTGGCGGCGTGGCGTGAAGTGACAGCTGTGCCGTTAACAAGGACATGGCGGCCGCCATTAATACCGTTCGTTTATTGGCTCCCACTGCCGCCGCCGACACTTCGCACGTACGCTAACAGTTACCACGCGCCTTTCTCCGTTACACCCGCTTTCTGACATAACGCCGCTCTCGCCGCCACAAACATCTATTCCGCCTTCTCCCTCCATTTTCGAATTCCTCCCGTTCCGCTTTTTTCACCGCCCCCGTTTCCCCCTCAACCGTTTAACAGCTGCGTAAAACGGACTCTCCCGGGTCCCTCTTAACCCCGGTTAACTCTAGCTTTAATGAACATTTTAAAATGTAATTTGTTTATTGTTAGTTCCTTCGAGCGAGTTTTGTGGTACCCCTCAAATTGGACATCTGGTTTAGTAGTTTTCACATAAATAGACTAGTCGCAGGTGGTGATTATATAGATCAAAAGTTTGAGCCCCACTCTAGTAATCTAATTTACTTAACTCTCTTTAGAAATCAAATAAGGAAGGAAAATATATCATTACTTTAATTTACTTAATTTATTTTAGAGATCAAATAGGGTTGGAAAAGATGTCATTACTTTAATTAACTTAATTTATTTTAGAGATCAAATAGGGAAGGAAAAGATGTCGTTACTTTAATTTACTTAATTTATTTTAGAGATCAAATAGGGAAGGAAAAGATGCCATTACATTAATTAACTTAATTTATTTTAGAGATCAAATAGGGAAGGAAAAGATGTCATTACTTTAATGAACTTAATTTAG
Organism: Chamaecyparis obtusa; assembly: GCA_027943335.1. Lineage (NCBI taxonomy): Eukaryota > Viridiplantae > Streptophyta > Pinopsida > Cupressales > Cupressaceae > Chamaecyparis > Chamaecyparis obtusa. Next base: position 2,476,702 of record BSBK01000508.1, on the reverse strand, counting down.
AGATAGGGAAAGAAAAGATATCATTAGTTTAATTTCTTTTAGAGATCAAATAGGGACTTTTAGAGATCAAATAGGGAAGGAAAAGATATCACAAGTCTAATTTACTTTCATTGACAACTGGTTTGATGTCCTCCATATAGTATTTTTTCCTTTTTATTTTATTTTATTCAATTAAAAAAGAAAAGAGAAGTTATCAATAATATAACTTACTTCTTAGGTATATAATTTACTTGACTTCTTTATATACAAGTGAGTGCATGCATTAGTAGGGGATGATTATATATATGAAGAGCTCCAATTAGTTTGAGTCCCACACTACTAGGTAGTGTCATTATAATCTATTTTACCGAACTTCTTTTAGAGGCCAAATAAGGAAGGAAAATATATCATTAGTTTAATTTGGATAAGTCTTATTCAAGGGGAAGATTTCGTTTGTATAATTTACTCAATTCCTTTTGAAGATTAAATAGTGAATGATTACTTTGTTTCTTTTGGAGATCAAATGGTAAAGGAAAAAATATCATTAGTATAATTTATCTTAATTCTTTTTGGAGATCAAATAGTAAAGCAGAAGATACTATCTTTCTTGAAGTACTATTTGAAGATCTATCACTTTTCACATGAAGTAAGAATTGGTTTTGAATTATTTTTGTGACCTTATTAGGCAATGTGTTTGGAGTGGAGTGGATTAGCAATTCAACCTTAGAAAAGAAAGGAGTTGGTGGATTCTCTTCATAGTGACAATCGTGAATGGATTCATTTGATCCACTAGAGTGTTACTTGTTGACTATTCTAGAATCTCTTCAAAAAATAATTTAGAATCTATAACCACTACAAAATATACGATTAGTCTAATTTACTTAATTCCTTTTAGGGATCAGATAGGGAAGGAAAATTTATGATTAGTCTAATTTATTTAATTTCTTTTAGGGATCAAATAGGGAAGGAAAAGATATAATTAGTCTAATTTACTTTTTTTAATAGATCAAATAGAGGAGGAAAATATGTCATTAGTCTAATTTACTTTCATTAACAAGTAGTTGGTTGTTCTTAATGTATTATTTTCCCCTTCTTTTTACTTTATTCAATAAAAAAGAAGAAATTATCATTGATATAATTTACTTAACTCCTTTTAGAGATCAAATAGTGAATGAAATAATTTACTTAAATCCTTTTGGAGATCAAATGGTAAAGGAAAAGATATTAGGTGTATGATTTACTTGACTTCTTGTGGATATTAAATAGTGAAGGAAAAGATATCATCTTTGTTGAAGTATTATTTTGAGATCTATCATAAAGTGAGAATTGGATTTGAATGATGATCATCATGAGGTTGTAGTGATCATCATGATTTTTGCAGCCTCATTAGCAAGTGAGTCTTACAACTAGTGGTTGTCGTTGCACCAAAAGATCGACCTATTAATGCCTGATACAACCACTAGACTTATAGAAGACACGAGACACTGTTAAACCATGTCATGAATCCCGAAGGGAGACATTGGTGGTAGTCCAAAAATCCCCCCTTAGTGTCACCCGAGGGGATTCAAACTTGTGACCAAGCTTTGATACCACTTGTTACAACTAGCGGTTGTCGTTGCACCAAAAGATCGACTTGTTAATGTCTAATACAACCACTAGACTTATAGAAGACACAAGAGATTGTTAAACCATGTCACAAATCCTGAAGGGGAATGTTGGTGGTTAGTCCAACAGTGAACACATGTATTAGTAGGTGGTGATTATATATACTAAAAGTTCCAGTCAGTTTGAGACCCACAATACTAGGCAATGCCATTATAATCTAATTTACTAAACTCCTTTTAGAGATCAAATAGGGAAAGAAAATATATCATTAGTTTAATTTGGGTTTAACTCCTAGTGAAGGAGAAGTTATCATTTGTATGACTTACTCAACTCCTTTTAAAAATCAAATAGGGAATGAAATAATTTTAGTTCATTCCTTTTGGAGATCAAATGATAAAGGAAAATATAACATTAGTATTATTTATTTTAATTATTAACTCTAGATAATATTCTAAAAATTTATTATTGCCTATACTAGAGGCACCTTGGAGGTCAACATTACTTACACCCTCTTGTGGCTCAGAGATGAGATTCTATTGTGCATAGCTAAAACACACATAATGATTCTTGTAGTGCACTTTTCAAAACTAAAGAACCAATACCATAAAAAGAAAAAAAATATTTAATCTTGAAAGCTTAAAGGATATGTAGAAGGCCATGGAAAACTTGCTTGTTTCCCACCATGAAGGCACCTTGGAGGTCACCAATACTCGCATCCTCTTGTGGCTTAAAGATGACATTCTATTGTGCATAGCTAAATGCATACAATGTTTCATATGCTACACTTTTCAAGATTGATCAACCAATACCTTAACAGAATTATGTATGTGTGTGTGTGTGTGTGTGTATAGACACACACACACACAAACAAACAAACAAAAATTGTAGTGTAATAGTTGAGTTGTGTATTAATCTACATTTGACCACTTATTCAAGGTACCCAAGTCCTCTCAAAAGTGTGTTGGGAGAGGAAGACTTTAGTGACTTTAGCAACCTCTAGAGTACTCAATACATTTATCTAAATAGATTTTTTGACTCGTTTGGAACCAAAGTGATGAATGTAGCCATTAGAGATTGGATGTACAAGCTCATCTTGTTTAAAGAACCAATTTTGAAGGCTTATGTATCTCCATCTACTTTTGTTGCCAGTGGATTAATAACAAAATTTGTTACACATGGGATATAATCTAGATGTAGTGTAATAGTTGAGTTGTTAAATATTGCAAGGATTCATATAGAGATTAAGTGTAGTCCTTCGATTATTAGATTGTTTATATTGGTTATGATGCAACCATTTGACTTACTATTTATATAGTTGGGACCGGATAACTATTTAGAGTGAGACATGCTATTGAATTCATCAAATCACTTAACTACATCATGATGTGAAATAATTATCCTTAAATAACATCAATAAAACTAGAATATTTTTTCCCAAGTCATTAGAAATATCTAACTTAAATTCTATTCATAATTTGGATTGAAAGAAAGTGTTTTCATACTAACTCAAATTCACACGTGGTAATTTAATAATAAGCCTTTTGACATTATTTAAACTAAATTTATTTTTAGATCTTGTTAAAAGTTATTCTTTAAATATATTCTGATTTATCTTTAAATTTGTTCTCTAAATTATCACTACAATCCTTATTATGATTTTTATTTCTACACTTCTAGTATTTTATGTCATTTAACTTTTAAAAGTGATTTATTATGAAATCTCATTCTTAAAAAGTGTTGCCACCATTCTCATCTTCTATGTCATTTAGCTTTTAAGAAGTGGTTAATTATGAAGTGGCATCCCTAAGAATATGGTTGATGTTACGATCCTTCTCTTTATCTGTACTCTTTTGAATTTTTACAAATATTTTATTGTAAAATATCTATGACGATAATAGAAAAATGCTATAACAACTATTTCAAAGTATATTCTTTTGTAGTATCATTTTCATATAAACATATTGAAAATATTATTTTGCATCTTCAGAGACACACATATCTCTATTCAAATCTTGGACTAGATATTTTTGATTCTTTTCTTTCACAAGATGTTTGATGTTGGCCAATGTCTAGCCAAATAGTGTGCCTGTACACAATGCTATGTATGAGAGGATTGTATCTCTCATTCACATTGTCCGTTCTTCAAGATTGAATAGGAATCAACCTTGTGGCAAGATTTTTAGATAAGACTACTTAGCTTGTAAGGCATCAAAAGATATGATTTGTTTTCATATATTTTATCTTTAGTGCCTATTTTTATTTCTTTTTGAGCTTATTGGAATTGCACTTATACTCATTATTTATTTTTCATCAAACTATTTTTAATCTCATAAACTATTTTTAACCTTATATAAAAATTAATATCAAAATCTTATTTTATCTTATCTTAACCTAGACAAACCTAACTATTTCTCTTCTAGGTAGCTACATTAAGAATGTATAAAGCATATAAATATTTATTTGTATAGTTACCAAATAAGTTTATTCAAAGTACATTCCTTCCAAATACTTAACCTATTTTTTCTAAAAAAATATATTGATTATAGTAATAACAAATTGACTAAAATACCAACAAACATCTTAATCTACTTTAAAATTAAAATAGTTTCCCATCTTATTATCTTTTAATTTATTTCTATCCTTCAAGAAATATAATGGGCAACTATGCATCATTAGAATTATTAAATTATAACCATGATGAAGACCAAGAAATATCTTGATGGCCAAGCTGTAGTTGCCATTTAGGGCAAATAAATCGATAGTGGTTATATTTTTATTTTTGTTCGGTAGAGAAATTACCGCCCATAATGAGTTGGACGTATCTTGTTAGGCTAAAATATGAGCCTTGCATTTAAAGAAAGAACCAAGCAGAGGATATTTGTGACGCTACCTAGATCTTTGCCAAATTTAGCAATGCATATGCGACCTAACTCGGTGTCTACTTTTTTTTTTCAATACTTTTTCATTGGCTAAAGCCTTCCCCTAGTGGCGCTTGTTAAGTTAGTGGGATTAGGAGTCCCCTTTGCTTAAAATAAGTCACTAGGTAATAAAGCATGTGCTAGTTTTGGGCATTTTGCTTACTCTAATAAACGTCATATTTGCTGGTTTTTTTTTCTTTTAATTATAAAGATAAAATAATAGTTTTATAAAAGAAATTTTACAAATATATTTTATAAATTGTATATATAATGTTATATATATTGTCAATTAAAAAGATAGTGTTACATATATTTACTAAAAATAGTGGGTGGAATAGTTATATTTTGAAAGTAATGGGATTATAGTTTAGAATTTAAAATAATATAATTATAAATGGTTGTTAAGTGATGAGACTATTAGCAAAGGGAGGAGGTGGGGGTTCAATAATTTAGTTTGCCCCATCCATTAGTGAGGTATGAAGAGTCCAACAAATATTTCCAACCATTGTAACCATATTTATCACCATCTTGTTTATCTTCAATAACAACACAAATGAGAGAAATGACAAGAACCAATCAAGAGAACTTATGAGAGTTTGACCAACTAGTGATTTCACCACCACAAGTTAGGGGAGAAGCAAATTGACATTTAGTGGGTTGTGACCATTCATGCTAGGCATATTCTATTTTCATGAGAGGCATAGAAGCTTGAGAATGAGCATCCTTTTTGTCACAAAGTGGATTGGCTACATCTTTGATGAGGCCCATGAGGTGAAGATTGACCTCTACTAAAGGTGGGAGTTTGAGGAACCTTGACAAAAACACATCGGGCATTGCCCCAATGATCCAAAAACACCTAGAGGTGAGCAACTTCAAGTACAACTTTTTTGGTTGCACTTTGTTAGTGAACAAATTTTTCCTTCAAAGATAAATACATGCAATGACTCAATATGCTCGAAAAGAAGAACAAATAACACTAACAATTGGAGAGGTTATCATGGTGTTGACAACCTTCCTCTAAATTGAGAGGTACAACTCCCTCTTAATAAGATTTTCAATGAATAAAATACTGATATGATTTTCATCGGAAAGAAATAAAGGCAAATTAACACCTATCCATAACCATGGAAGTAGATGCAAAAGATTTAAATATAGAATAAGATGAATGCAGGAAAAATGAGACAAAGTTCACCTCCCTAACACTCACAGATGATATCTAAAGAGATGAACAATACACACCCTTTCCAATATATGACTTAATCTGAAATCAAAGTTTCAGAATTAAACACATATTGATGCAGGGTAGGCAAGGAGGATCCAATTAAGGACGGTCCCCACAAGCAGCCAAACACCATGTAATGCAGAATACACAACAAGATTTTCTTTAAACTCAAATTTTCATTAACATGCCCAGCTGTAAGGCCTTCCGGGTTAGGGCCAATTACAATCAGAAATAGTTTTGCAAGATCAACAAAGATCCAATCCAACTCTAGCTAGTCCAGTTCTGAAACAAATCAGCAACTAATGGAAACCCTAAGGCAGATCTGAACCTAAGATTGCAAGCCTTCAAGCAATCTCCTTGTCTCCAAGTAAACAAACCACTAGCTCTGCTATTACAAACTATCAGAAATCAATCTGATCTTCAAGATCTTGCAGGATCCAGATCTAGCTTCTATCTTCCTCATCTGATCTGATACCTAAGCAACTATCCAAACACTCCTTAAATACTAATCTTCAACCACAAGTCGGTTGGATGACATAATTAACTCCTACAAACAAATATTAAATGCAATACAAGCCAGCTCACAAATAGCCTTACAATTATTTAATTCTCCACGTCAGCCTCTAGATCTACATAGGAGAATGCAATGACAACTACCAACATTAAATGCACCAAGTCGGCCAACCAAATCACCAAGAACTCTAGTTGGTAAACTAGAACTACCAAGCGCTAGAGAAACAACTGAGCACCAGTGGAACAACTGACCAATCCAAGCGACATCAAGCAACACAAGCATCACCGAGCATAAGTTCCACCGAGCACAGAAGCTTCACCGAGTTCCTTCAGTGACCAAGCTTCCTTCAATAACCGAGACCGTCGATTAAACTTGCAATTGAGTACCACATAACCAAAACAACACACCTCCATGCATATTCACCAAGTATCCTAGAATGCCCCTGCATTAGACACCCCAGGTTCGAAAAAGATGTTCATATGCTGGAAGAACATCTTCCGGGATTCAACACATAAACCTTGAACTGGTTCTTCACATATAAGTCTTCCAACTTTTCAGCTTGCATACTCTTCCAATTCAGTTTCCTCTATCTCTTCAAGCCTTTTCTTGATAACACATAGGTCTATTCTCCATACTAATCATCCATACCTTCAGGATCCACCAACTCATCGGCTACCAATACTCAGACTTCTCTTACCAAGTGTTGTATCTAGCAAAGGCATCAGGGAAAACTTCCTATCAACCTTCTCAACAGTAAACAAATTCTTTACACAATCATACATAGCTCTGCAATCATATTTCCAAGGCCCACCGAGCAGTATATCACAACTATTCATCTCCACAATATCACATAACACAAGATCCTTATAATGGCCAATCTAAACATCAACAAAGCACCGTTCTCTTAATTCCAGAGCATGATCATTTTGTAACTAGCCAACCCTATAAGGATAAGGATGCTTCATTCTATTCAAACCAAGTTTATGAACTATGTCCTCAGCAACAAGGTTATTGATGCAGTCAAGGATGGTGGATCTAATTAAGGATAGTCCAAACCTTGCAGCCAACATAATTACACAATAGAATACTCAACACAATAGATAACACCACAAATGTTTCAATTAATTTGCATTAACATGTCCGGCTATAAGGCCTTATAGGTTAGGGCCAATTACAAAATGAAACAATTCTGCAAGATCCACAAATAGATCTAATACATTCTCAGCTAGTTCAACTTTGAAGACAATTAGAAGTTGATGGAAACCCTAAGGAAGATCTAAACTTGAGCTCGCAAGCCTCCAAGAAATCTCCTTGTCTCCAAGTTTGCAAGCCCTAGCTCTGCTTCCAAACAATTATCAGATATCAACCTGATCTGCAAGATCATGCAAGAAATTTTCCACAACTTCGCCAACTTTAGCTTCAAAACCTCAAATCTAACTCACTAAGTCTTCAAGTCATGAACTACTTTGATCTCCCAATGATCTCTCCTTCTCCTCTAAACATCTACCCAAACATCCTATAAATACTAATAATCAGCCACAAGTCAGCTGGATGAAACCCTTAACTCCCCAAAACAAATAATTAAATGCCATACAAGTCAGCTTACAAATGTATACAAACATTTAATTCAACATGTCAGCCTATAACAATAGCTACCAATAATAAATGCACCAAGTCAGCTCAACAAATCACATAGAACTTCAGTCGGTAAGCTAGAATTACTAAGCGAAAGTGAATTCACCGAGTATGCCAGGCATCGCCGAGCACTAGTGTCAATCGAGCATCGTAGGCATGACTGAGTAAAACTTTCACTGAGTGCCAAAGACTACCAAGTTCCTTCAATGATCGAGCTTCCTTCAATGATCGAAATCATCAGTCAAGGCTACAATCTAGTAACACCGATCAAAATACTAACACCCCATGCAGTTCAACCGAGGATAGAGAATTCCCTTGCCTTAATCTTGGATGCCCTTGCATCAGACACCCCGGGTTCCAAAAGATGTTCATATGTGAGAAGAACATCTTTCAGGATTCAACACATAAATCTCGAACTGGTTCCTCACATACAAGTCCTCCACCTTTTCTTCTTGCAAACTCTTCCACTTTAGTTTCCTCTGTCTCTTCAAGTCTTTTCTTGTCAACATACAGGTCGGTTCTCCCTACTAATCATTCATTTTCTCTGGATCCACAATCTCAACTTGGCTACCAATACTCATGCTTCTCCTACCAAACATTGTATCCATCAAAGGCATCAGTGAAAACTTCCTGTCATCCTTCTCAACAATAAACACATTCCAGACACAGTCATAAATAGCTCTGCAATCATATTGCCAAGGTCTACCGAGCAATATATCACAACTATTCATCTTCACAATGTCACATAACATAAGATCCTTGTACTGGCCAATTTCAACATCAATGAAGCATTGTTCTCTAACTTCCAAAGCATGAACATCTTGTAACCAACCAAGCCTATAAGGACAAGGATGCTTCATTTTATTCAAACTAAGTTTCTGAACCAGGTCCTCAACAACAAGGTTATCAGTACTACCACTATCAAAAATAACATCATAGAGTTTACCTTCAGTCTTGCATCGGGTCCTAAACAAGTTTCTCCTTTGACAAGGTTCCTCCTTTGTACCAAGCAATGTTCGCCAAAGTAGCAAGTTCTCTGATTCAGGTTCATTCTAAATATTCTCATTCATCACAACAGTTCATCGGTCAACCTTCTTGTGTGTACACTCAAAAGAATGGTGTCCTTCATCTCCACAGTTATAGCAAGTACCTTTAAAGATAACTCTACATGTATTCTTCTTCGGTTCCATAGGTTTCTGTTCATCTTCTGCATTAGTCAGTTTATCCTTCACTGAGTGATCAATATTTTCCTTCCCTCAGGAGTTAGTAGGTTGTTTCCTCTTCAACTTATCTTCTGCCTTCAGAGCATACTGATAAGCATCTTCAACAGAATCAATCTTCAGCATACCAAGCTCATCCTAAATATTGAATCTCAGACCATTCACATACCGAGCTACCTTTTCCTTACCGAGCTCTCATTGTCCAGACCAAATAGCAAGTTTGTAGATCTCCTTGGTATAATCTTCAACAGACAAATCCTTTTGTTTTAGATTCTGCAACTTCTTAAATAAGTCAAGCTCATAGTCAGCCGGTATGAACTTAGCTTTCAACTTAGTCACCATCAACCTCCACCGACTGATCTTTGTTTCACCTTCATCTTCTCGGTCTCTTTGTAGTTCCTTCCACCAAAGAGTAGCATGTCCTTTCAACTTTGTTTATGCTAATCTCACCGAAGAGGATCTTCAATTTCTTCCAGCTCAAAGAAATATTCAAGTTCACCAATCTAATCAATCATATTGTCAGGCTTCAAAGTACCAGAGAAAGTAGAAACTTCCATTCAGTAATTACTAAACCGAGCAACAGATCTAGGTAACTGAGCAGTTCTGTCTTCACCAGATCTATTCCTCTGGTCATCACCACTAGATCTAGAAGTTTCAAATTCTTCAATAGCTTCTTCATAGCCATCCTCAGTACCAACATTCTGAGGTATACCAGTAACAACTCTCATGATCTCGGTGACCATGTCATTCTTCATCAATTCCATCTCAGATTTGAAATCTGATTTCACTTTCTCTGTGATCCAAGATTCAACAGTATCACAAAGATCATAAACTACTCTAGGGTCCAATCTTCTCAGAGGCATCCTTAAAGATATGCAAAATAAACCCTCTACAACAAACCCTCACCAACCACCTTGTGACAATTTCCAAGTTGTAAACAAGTCAGATCGCAACCTGCAATCTTGCAAACAACTAGGGCACAATTTCACAAGTTCAGTGCTTCGAATCTGCAATCTAGATTGCATACAATTTCTGCTCCAATAGGATCAACTTCGCAAGATCAGCCTTGCTAGGTTAACCTTCAAGATCAACTCCAACAGGAACAAACTTCAGCTCTGATACCACCTAATGCAGACTAGGATGATGGATCCAATTAAGGATAGTCCAAACCTTGCAGCCAATAGAATTACACAGCAGAATACTCAACACAACAGATAACACCACAAATGTTTCAAGTAATTTTCATTAACATGCCTAACTGTAAGGCCTTCTAGGTTAGGGCCAATTACAAAATGAAATAATTCTATAAGATCCACAAATAGATCTAATACACTCTCAGCTAGTTCTAAAGACAATCAAAAGCTGATGGAAACCCTAAGGTAGATCTAAACTTGAGCTCGCAAGCCTCCAAGCAATCTCCTTGTGATGCAGTCAAGGATGGTGGATCCAATGAAGGACAATCCAAACCTTGTAGCCAACAAAATTACATAGTGGATTACTCAATAATGAAACACAAAGTAACTATTTAACACTGGTTTTCATTAACATGCCTAGCTGTAAGGCCTTCCGGGTTAGGCCAATTATAATCAAAAAACAATTTTGCAAGATCCAACAAGATCTAATACAAACTCAACTAGTTTAGCTCTGAAGACAATTAGAAGCTGATGGAAACCCTAAGGCAAATCTAAACTTGAGCTCGCAAGCCTCCAAGCAATCTCCTTGTTTCCAAGTATGCAAACCCCTAGCTTTGCTACAAATGACTATCATATTGCAATCTGTTCTGCAAGAACATCAAGAACTTTTCTACAAATTCTCTCTTAAACTTTGCATCTAACATTCAGATCTACTCTGTTGTCTAAGTCCTGATCTCCCAACTCCCTTTTTAAAACATCTACCCAAGCCCTCCTTAAATACTAATCATCAGCCACAAGTCGGCAAGATGAAACCCTTAACTCGCAAAAATAAATAATTAAATGCCATACAAGTCAGATTGCAAATGTATACAAACATTTAATTCAGCATGTTGGCCCCATAACAATGGCTACCAAGAATAAATTCACCAAGTTGGCTCAACAAATCACATAGAACTCCAGTCAGTAAACTAGAACTACCAAGAGATAGTAAATTAATCAAGCACACCAGGCATCGCCAAGCACTAGTGTCGATCGAGCACCACAGACATGATCGAGTAACACATTTACCGAGCATCAGAGACTACTAAGTTCCTTTAGTGATCGAGCTTCCTTCCATGACTGAGACCGTCAGTCAAGGCTGCAATCGAGTAACACTGGCCAAAATACAAACACTCCATGCAGTTTCATTGAGGACACAGAATGCCCCGCCTTAACCTTGGATGCCCCTGCATCACACACCCCAGGTTAAAAAATATGTTCATATGTGAGAAGAACATCTTTGAGGATTCAACACATAAATCCCAAGCTAGTTCTTCACATACAAGTCCTCCACCTTTTCTTCTAGAAAATTCTTCCACTTCAATTTCCTCTATCTCTTCAAGTCCTTTCTTGACAATGTATAGGTTGGTTCTCCATACTAATCATTCATTTTCTCTGGATCCACAATCTCAACTCAGCTACCAATACTCAGGCTTCTCCTACCAAGTGTTGTATCCATCAAAGGCATCATTGAAAACTTCTTGTCATCCTTCTCAATAGTAAACACATTCCAGAAATAGTCATCAATAGCTCTGCAATCATATTGCCAAGGTCTACCAAGCAATATATCACAACTATTCATCTTCATAATGTCACAAAGCACAAGATCCTTCTACTGGCCAATCTTAACATCAATGAAGCATTGTTCTCTAACTTCCAAAGCATGAAACATCTTGTAACCAACCAAGCCTATAAGGACAAGGATGCTTCATTCTATTCAAACCAAGTTTCTAAACCAGGTCCTTAGCAACAAGGTTATCAGTACTACCACTATAAAAAATAACATCATGAAGTTTACCTTCAGTCTTGCATCGGGTCCTAAAAAAGTTACTCCTCTGACAAGGTTCATCCTTTGTACCGAGTAATGTTCACCGAAGCAGCAAGTTCTCTAATTCAGGTTCTGTCTGAATGTTCTCATTAATCACAATAGTTCATCAGTCAACCTTCTTCTGTGTACACTCAAAAGAATAGTGTCCTTCCTCCCCATAGTTATAGCAAGTATCCTTAAAGATAACTCTACCCATCTTCTTCTTTGGTTCCACAGGTTTCTGTTCATCTTTTGCATCAGTTGGTTTATCCTTCACTGAGTGATCAATCTTTTCTTTTCCTCGGGAGTTACTAGGCTGTTTCCTCTTCAACTTATCTTTTGCCTTTAGAGCATACTGATAAACATCTTCAATAGAATTAGTCTTTAGCATACCAAGCTCATCTTGAATATTGAATCTTAGACCATTCACATACCGAGCTACCTTTTCCTTACCAAGCTCTTGGTGTCCAAGCTGAATAGTAAGTTTCTAGAACTCCTTGGTATAATCTTCAATAGACAAATCCTTCTGTTTTAGGTTCTGCAACTTCTTAAACTAGTCAAGCTCATAGTCAGCCAATATGAACTTAGCTTTCAACTTAGTCACCATCAATCTCCACCGATTGATCTTTGTTTCACCTTCATCTTCTCGGTCTCTTTGTAGTTCTTTCCACCAAAGAGTAGCATGTCCTTTCAACTTTTTCTGTGCTAATCTCACCCAAAGATGATCTTCAATTTCTTCTAGCTCAAAGAAATCTTCAAGTTCACCAATCCAATCAATCAGATTGTCGGGCTTCAAATTACCAGAGAAAGTGAAATCATATTTCAGATCTGAGATGGAATCAATATGATCTGATACCACCTGATGTAGTCAAGGATGGTGGATCCAATGAAGGATAGTCCAAACCTTGCAGCCAATAGAATTACACAATGGATTACTCAACAATGCAACACAAAGTAACTATTTAACACTGATTTTTATTAACATGCCCAGCTATAAGGCCTTTCGGGTTAGGGCCAATTACAAGTAGAAAGTAATTCTGCAAGATCTGACAAGATCCAATACACACTTAGCTAGTTCAGCTTTGAAGACAATAAGAAGCTGATGAAAACCCTAAGGTAGATCTAAACTTGAGCTCGCAAGCCTCCAAGCAATCTCCTTGTTTCCAAATATGCAAACCCCTAGCTCTGCTACAAATCACTATCAGATTGCAATCTGATCTACAAGAACATCAAGAACTTTTCCACAACTTCTCTCTTAAACTTCACATGTAACATTCAGATATGCTCTGTTGTCTAAGTCATGATCTCCCAACTCCCTTTTTAAAACATCTACCCAAGCCCTCCTTAAATACTAATCATTAGCCACAAGTTGGCAAGATGAAACCCTTAACTCCCCAAAATAAATAATTAAATGCCATACAAGTCAGCTTACAAATGTATATAAACATTTAATTCAGCATGTTGGCCCATAACAATGGCTACCAACAATAAATTCACCAAGTTGGCTCAACAAATCACATAGAACTCCAGTCGATAAACCAGAACTACTGAGCGATAGTAAATTAACCAAGCACACTAGGCATCACTGAGCACCAGTGTTGATCGATCACCATAGGTATGATCAAGTAACACATTCATCGAGTGCCAGAGACTGCCAAGCTCCTTCAGTGATTGAGCTTCCTTCCATGACCGAGATCATTGGTCAAGGTTGCAACCGAGTAACACTGACCAAAATAAAAACACTCCATGTAGTTTCACCGAGGACACAAAACACCCTACCTTAACCTTGGATGACCCCACATCACCTTGTCTCCACATTTGCAACCCCTAGCTCTGCTTCCAAATAATTATCAGATATCAACCTGATCTGCAAGATCATGCAAGAACTTTTCCACAACTTCGCCAACTTTAGCTTTAGAACCTCAGATCTAACTCACTAAGTCTTCAAGTCATGAATTACTCTGATCTCCCAATGATCTCTCCTTCCCCTTTAAACATCTACCCAAACATCCTATAAATACTAATCATCAGCCACAAGTCAGCTAGATGAAACCCTTAACTCCCCCCCAAAAATAATTAAATGCTATACAAGTCATCTTACAAATGTATGCAAACATTTAATTCAGCATGTTGGCCTATAACAATAGCTACCAACAATAAATGCACCAATTCAGCTCAACAAATCACACAGAACTCTAGTCGATAAGCCAGAACTACCGAGCGATAGTGAATTCACCAAGTACGTCAGGCATCGCCGAGCACCAGTATCAACCGAACATCATAGGCATGATCGAGTAACACTTTCACCGAGCACTAGAGACTACCAAGTTCCTTCAGTGACCGAGGTTCCTTCAATGACCGAGACCATTGGTCAAGGCTGCAACCAAGTAATACCAGCCAAAATACTAACACCCCATGCAGTTTCACCGAGGACAAAGAATGTCCCTACCTTAACCTTGGATGCCCCTACATCACTTATCAGTACTACCACTATCAAAAATTACATCACAAAGTTTACCTCTAGACTTGCACGGAGTCCTGAACAAGATACTCCTCTGACAAGGTTCCTCCTTTGCACCATGCAATGTTCACCGAACCAACAAGTTCTCAGATTTAGGTTCATTCTGAATGTTCTCATTTACCACAATAGTCCATTGGTCACCAAGCTTCTTCTGTGTACACTCAAAAGAATGATGTCCTTATTCACCATAGTTATAAAAGGTACCCTTAAAGATAACTCTACATGTCTTCTTCTTCGGTTCTACATGTTTCTATTCATCTTCTACAATCATTTTATCCTTCACTGAGTGATCAATCTTCTCCTTCCCTCGAGGATTACTATGTTGTCTCCTTTTCAACTTATCTTCTACCTTCAAAGCATACTGATAAGCATCTTCAATAGAATAAATCTTCAGCATACCAAGCTCATCCTGAATATTGAATCTCAAACCATTCACATACCGAGCTACCTTTTCCTTACCAAGTTCTCTGTGTCAAACCGAATAGTAAGTTTGTAGAACTCTTCGGTATAATCTTCAACAGTCAAATCTTTTTTCTTTAGATTATGCAACTTCTTAAACAAGTCAAGCTCATAGTCATCAGGTATGAACTTAGCTTTCAATTTAGTCACCATCAACCTCCACCAATTGATCTTCATTTCAACTTCATCTTCTCTATCTCTTTGTAATTCTTTCCACCAAAGAGCAGCATGTTCTTTCAACTTAGTCTGTGCTAATCTTACTTGAAGAGGATCTTCAATTTCTTAAAGCTCAAAGAAATCTTCTAATTCACCAATCTAGTCAATTAGATTCTCAAGTTTCAAAGTACCAGAGAAAGTAGAAACTTCCATTCGGTAACTAGTACTTAACCGAGCTCCAGATTGATGCAGAGGAAATCGATCGTACTTCTCCAAATCTACAAATCCTACTATCTTGCTTTATAGACATCCATTAGAGGCTTGTACTCTTTCAACATCCCTATAATAATAACATTGTCAACCCAATATAACAATATCGCCTTCATAATAATACTCTCCTTTATTCATTATTAACCAATAGCCAATTTCTATCCACAGTTCTCCCATGCCTTGCTGGTGTATTGTAGCATGACCATGCATGTGTACAAATACTTTTTCCATGTTTCTATCTCTTCCAAAATCCAAGACCCAAAATATAGTAACCTGCATTTGTTGTGTTTAGAATGACCTTCAATACGCTCGGCCAAATACAAACAACATAATATACCCACACGGCATATACTGTTCTACCAATTTCTGATATCCTTAAAGGATTTGAAATCAATGTGACGCTGAGAATGATTCTTGAAAACCATTATGAATTTTAAATCCATTCAAGAACTAATGCTCGGGCTTCCTATTACGATCATTCCCACCATCCAAATCAGGATTATTAAAACAAAATGGATTATTAAATGCTGACTCTTAATAGATCAAAACTGATTCCTTAATAAAACAAACCAACTTTCATCATCCCAATTTGGGACTATTATTAAACATCGATACTCTTACTGGTTTGAATTATTTTAACCAAAATTCGATACCAATCACTGTGACAATCATTCACCAAAAGAGCCGAAACATAAACATATAAATAATCCATTAATAAAAATCTTTGAAATGGATAGCATATTAAAAATCTGAGACCAATCTTCCTAGGATATAAAGAAATATCATTCACAAAAACTAAAAGGGAATTCAATGATTCCATAAGAATACATTCCATTAAATAAAATCTAATGAATACATATTATGATGGCTCTCTGGCTAGAGGCCAGAGATCCCAATCCTTTCCACTATTCTTACTCTCTATTCACTCTCTTCTCTCTTTGCGATTACATTCATGTTTATTTGAAGCAAATCTTGGATGGTTACAAACCATTCACTTACCCAGAACTGTTCACTTATCCATGACCCTTCATATTCATTTCAGAATTTTGAATACAATTGTTATATAATATCTTTTTTAAATACATTATAATGAAAATGAACAATTCCATCATTTCTTGGCATGATTTAAATAATATAAAATTGAGGGTCGCGGTGCCTCTTCACCATACCACTGAGCTTCAAAATTTCCATGTCCCATGGAAATGCTTTGGTGAGTTTCTGCAACAATCTTCAGCCTCTTTATCTTCTCTCGATCGATGCCTCTGCTGATTCCATTCTTTCCTTCAACTTTGACTCCTATCAACGGAGTTAGGCTGCTGCCTCCAATGGTGCTTCTCCATTCTACAGTCCACTCCTCCATGCTACATCACAACTGTTAGAAAGTAAAGATCCCCAAGATAAATGAGAGGGGGGGGGGGGTGAGTCAGTTATCTGATAATTTATCCATTCAACAACTTTAAAAAATATAATCAATGCACTGATCAACCATAGAAAGATAATCATACACAATTGCACAATAACACAAGATATGTTAACTAGGGAACCTCTTGAAAACAGTAAACCCCAGTAGGAATGATGCCCACAAAATGATGCAATAATATGAAAGTTCCTTGTTAGAGGATGGACCCTATTAGGAGTCTTATGAAATACATTAAGTACATATAAATCCCTGTTAGGAGATTTTGAATCCCTGTTAAAAGATTCTAACCCGGTTAAGAGTTTATGGAAGACAGAAGGACCCACTGCCCAAACAGCTTCAAGGCAAGATCTCTGAACCCACTGTCCAAAAGATCTTAGAATTATTCAATAGAATAATATGAAATATATTACCTCCTTCACACTGTGCCAAAACTGCACTCTCTGCTACACAAGATCACAATTCCAGATCTCTGTACTCACAAGTCTTCCTTCATCACTGAATTAGCTCTTTTCTTCACTTCATGCATATATTCTCATCTCACTCTTCATAGTACACATTAAAATAAGGAAAATATTCCTTCTTATATACCAAACTCAAATAATTACAAATGAGTCGGTCCTCAATTACAAAATAATAAATTCTACACGCTACACACAGAATTCACATAAAACTGTCGGCTTCCAGTTACTGTAACTTTCTCCAAACGTATCCTCAAAGTTTGCACTATGAACCATGTCATCATTAATGAGTCTCCAAAATCCCTTTAACTGCGTAAAATCAGATTCCATCCCAGCTAAGAGATATCCTCCGATTTTTGAACATCGCTACACAGAAACACTGTCTAAACACTGCTTTCACCAAAATGCTCATAACTCTTACAAATGAATGAATTTATTTTTGCACTGTTAACCATAGGTTAATAACACACCAAAGAACATACCATCAACTACATCAAAGCTAATCTGCAATACAACATGTGCGCAAAACAAAACTATACCTACTTTCCTGCTAATATCCAGAATATCACTGTGTTGACATCAATGACAATCCAAGTCATGAATGCAACAACAACTGCTACAGAATGACTACCAAAAAACTTTTCATTCATTCCTAACAATCTCCCCCATTGGCATTGATGGCAACATAGATGAAAAAATCCAATACTGCAACATCACTGCAAAATATCAAATCAAATCTTGCTTCGTTTTCCTATTCAGCTCTCTCATATGATCCATAATGTTTTTCATGTATATCTCTCCCCCATTGACATCAATGACATAAATTCTATCACTAAGTCAACAACAACTTAATGTCAAAAGACACTTTTCAGAAAAATACAATAACAAGAGTCCTCATGACTCAGCTCATAAACTCCCCCATAGAGGAAGTTCCAATATCCAATCCAAAAGAAAGATAGGGCTAATATACCACTGGACGGATGCAATCATCTGCATCATTTCTCAAAAAAAGGTTGGGGCATAACCCCAAGCATACCTCTCAGATACACAAATGTATCCTTAGGTAAAGGCTTTGTAAATATATCTACTATCTGCTCCTTTGTACTTATGTACTCCAATCTTACTTCTTTTTCTGCAACTTTTTCTCTTACAACATGATACTTGATCTCAATATGTTTAGTCTTAGAATGTAAAATATGATTTTTTGACATACTCACTGTACTAGTGTTATCACAATGTATAACAACAGGCTCATCAAACTTTATTCCAATATCCTTCAACATTTGCTTCATCCAAATAATCTGATTACAATTATTTGCTGCTACAACATATTCTGCTTCTGCTGTGCTTTGTGAAGTACAATTCTACTTCTTACTTAGCCAAGAGACCAATTTACCTCCAAGAAAAAAGGCTCCACCACTGGTGCTTTTCTTGTCATCAACGCTGCCTCCCCAATCTGCATCAGTATAGGCACATAAGGTAAAATCATCAGAATTCTCATACCATAATCCATAAACCATTATTCCTTTTAGATATCTCAGTATCCTCTTTACTGCTACATAATGTGATTCTCTAGGATCTACTTGAAATCTTGCTACAATCCCCACTGAATGTGCTATATCAGGTCTTGTATGTGTCAAGTACTGCAATCCTCCAATCATAGATCTGTACTTTTTCTACTCAACTGCTGGTGTCTCATCTTTGCTAGATAACTTATGTCCGGTTACCATAGGTGTTCCAACAGGTTTAGAATCTTCCATTCCAAATCTTTTCAATAATTCATTTAAATACTTAGTCTAACTTACAAATATACCTTCCTTGCTTTGTGTTATCTGTAATCCCAAAAAATATTTCATTTCTCCAATCATGCTCATCTCAAATTCAGTCTTCATTTCATTTGCAAATTTGTCACTAGCTTCATCTTCTCCTCCAAAGATAATATCATCAACAAGTATAACTATAACCAACAAACCAATCTCAATTTCTTTTGTGTATAAGTTACTATCTACTGTTCCTTTTATAAATCCCAATTTCAATAAATACTTATCCAATCTTGCATACCAGGTTCTAGGTGCTTGTTTTAATCCATATAAAGCTTTCTTTAACTTGCATACCATATCTCCTTCTTGTGTCAAAGGAAAACCTTTAGGCTGCTCAATGTAGACTTCTTCTTCCAATTCACCATTCAAAAATGCTAACTTCACATCCATCTAATACACTCTGAATTTCTTGTGAGTTGCATATGCTAGAAACATTCTCACTGCTTCAAGTTTGGCCACAGGTGCAAAAGTTTCTTCATAGTCAATTCCTTCTTGTTGTGAATATCCTTTACATACCAATCTTGCTTTGTTTCTTATCACTTCTCCTTGTTCATTCATCTTGTTTCTGAATACCCACTTTGTTCCAATCACATTCTTGTCTTCAGGTCTAGGGACCAATTCCCATGTCTTGTTTTCAATCTGCTCTAGTTCTTCTTTCATAGCATTGATCGAATGTTCATCTTCACAAGCTTCATTAGTAGTCTTAGGTTCAATTTGAGAAATCAAACATAAATGTACCTTATTCTGAGTCAAAACTCCTCTATCTAAACTTCCAATAACTTGCTCAATAGGGTGATGTCTTGAAGTATACCTGTTAGGTGTCATAGTTACCTATCTTATTCCAACTGTAGATTCTTCTCCGCTTTCTTCTCTATTTTCTTCTATGTTTTCTTCTGTGTTTTCTTCTCTGTCTTCTTCAGTATGACCTTCATTCAGCAAATCACTGTTAGTTTCAAAGAATAATTCTGCATTTTCAATGTTAGGCTGAGGTTGTGCTTCTCCATCAGATTCATAATCAAGCATTCTTTCCTGAATTTTAAACTTCTCATCAACTTTTACATTTGCACTTTCAACAATAGTCTTAGTTCTTTTGTTATAACATCTATATGCTTTTCTTTTTAAAGAATATCCAAGAAATATTCCTTCATCACTTCTAGGATCAAACTTTCCTATATCATCATCTCTCTTTATATAACATTTACTTCCAAAAATTCTAAAATACTTAACTGAGGGTGTATGTCCAAACCACAATTCATAAGGTGTCTTGTTTGTATCTGCTCTGATTTGTACTCTGTTCATAGTGTATACTGTTGTGTTCACTGCTTCTCTCCAAAAAGTTTTAGCCAAATCATTTTCAAAAAACATAGCTCTTGCTACTTCAGTTATTGACTTGTTCCTTCTTTCTGCAATACCATTTTGTTCTGGTGTTCTAGGGGCTGAAAGTTGTCTCTTAATACCATTCATTTCACAAAAAGTGTTAAACTCTCTAGATGTAAATTCACCACCTCTATCAGATCTTAGACACTTAATCTTCATTCCAGATTCATTCTCAATTTTGCTTTTCATGATCTTAAATTTATCAAATACTTCAGATTTTTCTTTCAAAAATGCAAATCCACATCATTCTTGTAAAATCATCAACAAGAATCATAAAATACCTTTCACCATAGAATCCTCTAGTCCTCGTAGGACCACTCAAGTCTGTATGAACAATCTCCAACTTCTCTGCCGATGTGAACTTCTTGTTGGGAAATGAACTCCTTTTCTGCTTTGCCATCATACATTCTTTGCAAATCATGTTAGTAGGTTTCATAATTCTAGGTAAATCTCTTACCGCATGTGTAGTGCTCACCTTGACAATATTATCAAAGTTTATATGACAAAACCTTTTATGCCATAACCAAATGTCATCAATCCTAGTTATCAAACATGTCATCTCAGTAGGATTCAACTGAAATACATTACCTTTGGTTCTGGATCCTTTTCCAATCAGATTTCCATCTTTATCTTTTATCACACAAGTTTTCTCAGAAAACCAAACTTGATAACCCTTATCAGCCAATTGTCCAACGCTTAGTAGATTATGTCTTAGTCCATCAACAAAGTAAACATCATCAGTGTTAGTCTTTCCATCAAGAGTAATAGATCCTATACCCTTAATCAAACAGGTGCATTGTTACCAACCCTAACAATTCCTCCATCATAATTATCTAACTTAACAAACTTTCTTTTATCTCCAGTCATATGATGTGAATAACCACTGTCTATAATCCAATCATATTTCTTTTCAGCTTGTGAAACTAATGCTTTTTCTTCCCTTTTATCAGATTCAAAACTTTCTTCTTTGATTGCTACAAATCCTATTTCCTCAAAGTTATCATTATCACTGTCAATTAAATGTTTTTCAATTCCTGCTTCAAAATCTTCATCATTTGCATAATAACATTCTTTAGATCTCCTAGGTTTAAAGTTGCTTCTATACTTCTTAACTCTTTTAGGACATTTAGATGCAAAATGACCATATTCTTGACAAGTCCAACATTTAAAGATTTTCTTACCATCTGGTTCTCTTTTTACAAGTAATGCAATACCTTCTTCAATCTTCTTATCTTCCTCAGATCTGCTACTACTGGCATAATCTCCATTCACACTAGTACTTCTTGTAGGTCTAATGCTAAGAGCACTGAATGCTGTTTCCATTCTAGGTAGCTCTCCTGATAATCTCAAGTTCATCTCTGCTGTTTCTAATCTTCCAAGAAGAGTCTCTTTTGAAAATTTTGGTGTACAAGGTATCACTTGTCCAATCATTTGCATTGTCTGCTTGAATACTGGTGTCAAAGTTCTCAGAATTTTCCATATCACTTCATTCTCTATCTTATCACCTCCACAAGACTTTATTCCTATCACAATCTCAGACATCCTACCAATATAGCTTCTAATAGATTCATCTTCCATCATTTTGATATCTTCAAATGCACAAATCCAATTATGTAATCTAGCCTTCTTTGCATGTTCATCACCTTCAAAAGTAGAATGTAAAGCTTTCCAAATTGCATGAGATGTTTTCAAACATCTTACCTAACTATATTCATTCTCTGGTAGTGCTGACAAAAGTGCTTCTCTTGCAAGTATGTTACACATGAATAAATCTAGTTCATCTTTAGTTCCTGCCTCTAGATTGTCTTCCTCAATGATAGTCTTCTCATTCTTTGTAATCAACCAATAACTTGGTCCTAAACACAATAGATGTGTCTTCATCTTTTATTTCCAGCTGTCAAAATTTACTCCATCAAACTTAGGGCTTTCTTTTCTGAAATTCGTCATGGATCTCCTTAAGTTGTTAAACTTTTCTTTCAAGGACCTGCGGCTCTAATACCAATTGTTAGAAAGTAAAGATCCCCAAGATAACTGAGAGGGAGGGGTGAATTAGTTATCTGATAATTTATCCATTCAACAACTTTAAAAAATATAATCAATGTACTGATCAACCATAGAAAGATAATCATACACAATTGCACAATAACACAAGATATGTTAACTAGGGAAACTCTTGAAAAGAGTAAACCCCAGTGGGAATGATGCCCACAAAATGATGCACTAATATGAAAGTTCCTTGTTAGAGGATGGACCCTGTTAGGAGTCTTATGAAATACATTCAGTACATATAAATCCCTGTTAGGAGATTTTGAATCCCTATTAAAAGATTCTAACCCGGTTAAGAGTTTATGGAAGACAGAAGGACCCACTGCCGAAACAGCTTCAAGGCAAGATCTCTGAACCCACTGTCCAAAAGATCTTAGAATTATTCAATAGAATAATATGAAATATATTACCTCCTTCACACTATGCCAAAACTGCATTCTCTACTACACAAGATCACAATCCCAGATCTCTGTACTCACAAGTCTTCCTTCATCACTGAATTAGCTCTTTTCTTCACTTCATGCATATATTCTCATCTCACTCTTCATAGTACACATTACAATAAGGAAAAAATTCCTTCTTATATACCAAACTCAAATAATTACAAATGAGTCGGTCCTCAATTACAAAATAATAAATTCTACATGCTACACACAAAATTCACATAAAACTGTCGGCTTCCAGTTACTGTAACTTTCTCCAAATGTATCCTCAAAGTTTGTGCTATGAACAATGTCATCATTAATGAGTCTCCAATATCCTTTTAACTATGCAATATTAGATTCCATCCCAGCTAAGAGATATCCTCCGATTTTTGAACATCGCTACACAGAAACACTGTTTAAACACTGCTTTCACCAAAATGCTCATAACTCTTACAAATGACTTAATTTATTTTTGCACTATTAACCATAGGTTAATAACACACAAAAGAACATACCATCAACTGCACAAAAGCCAATCTGCAATACAACATGTGCGCAAAACAAAACTGTACCTACTTTCCTGCTAATATCCAAAATATCACTGTGTTGACATCAATGACAATCCAAGTCATGAATGCAACAACAACTGCTACAGAATGACTACCAAAACACTTTGCATTCATTCCTAACAACAACCAATGTCCCTCACCTGGGATTCCCTCATGCCTCTCTCCCTAATCTATTGGTGACACACAAGACCATCCCATGGCCTTTGGTAGACCTTCCTATCCACCCACTCCCAACTGAATGAATTGGCACCAATCTACAACCATAAACTGCATGCTAGGTCCTGGTGTGAATCCTCACACTCTCAAGAGATTCTTGCTCTGATACCATTCTGATGCAGAGGGCATCGATGTATTCTAAAAATCTTTGTATTCTTATTATCTTTCTCCAAAAACATTAAATTATAGGCTCATAACTTCGATATTTCCAAAAACCATAGTATCAAACCAAATATAATAACATTGTCAACCCAATATAACAATATCACCTTCATAATAATACTCTCCTTTATTCATTATTCACCAATAACTGATTTCTATCTATAGTTCTCCCATGCCTTGTTGGTGTATCACAACACGACCATGCATGTGTATGAATACTTTTGCCATGTTTCTCTCTCTTCCAAAAGCTGAGACCCAAAATATAGTAACCTACATTCATTGTGTTTAGAATGACCTTCAATATGCTTGACCAAATACAAAAAATATAATACACCCACATGACATATACTATTCTACCAATTTCTAATATCCTTAAAGGATTTGAAATCAATGTGAGGTTGAGAATGATTCTTGAAAACCGTTATGGATTTTAAATCTATTCAAGAACTAATTAACACTCAGGCTTCTTGTTATGATCATTCCCACCATCCAAATTAGGATTATTAAAATAAAAAGGATTATTAAATGCTGACTCTTAATAGATCAAAACCGATTCCTTAATAAACCAAACCAACTTTTATCATCCCAATTCAGGACTATTATTGAACACCAAAACTCTCATTGGTTTGAATTATTTTAACCAAAATTTGATACCAGTCACTATTGTTAGGAATGGGAACACTGAGAGGGGGGGGGGGGGGGGGTGAATCAGTGTTCACTATAATTTAACTTTTCACTTTAATCTTTATACCAAACTTAAATGCTTAAGTACTGAATTAAACATTCACATAAACATGAAACATGAATTCAACACATGACACCAATATGGTTATGGGGAAATCCAAATAGGTAAAAAACTTGGTGGGAATTGACACCCACTAATATTTTGTACTAGTGTTTTGTGATCCTTGTTAGAAGATCCTTAACCCTGTTAGGAGTTTCTTTACAATGCTTTAAGTACAATAGACCTTGTCAAGGGTCAAACCCTGTTAGGAGTCTTTTACAATAGTCCCTATTAGGGGAGTGGACACACTATCTTAGAGCTCACTGCTCAAGTGGTGAAGTCTACAACCTTCTGATGTCAGATACACACTATATCTGCTGGATGAACTGTCATAGTGACACTACTTGTCAGATCAATTCCTTTGATGTGCTGATGCTTTGACCTCTTGCAAAGATCTAATACATCTTATAGTGTCTTCACACACTTCTTCTCTACTTATCACAACTCTCTATCAACTTCCATACTGAATACAATGGGTGCATCTTATATTTATACACGCATACAAAATAAACAACTAGGTTGACCCCTTAAACCAATTACATATAATGCTTCCAAGTGAATTGGCTTAAGCGTGTTTACAATCAAACATATATACATGTTAGAAACCTAATTACAATAGGTGCATAGCCTTTACAACATTACAATATAGTCACAACTCAAAATGATAACTATTGGCTGCTTACTCTGTTCTTCACTGGCACACATTAACTGTGCAACTTCAACTGACTATAACTTTCTCATACTTGTACATATGATCACGTGCTCATAAACTAAGCATGAATATAGTCTAACCAACTTAAATTCCTAGGTGCATACCATAATTCTTCCATACGCATGTGCACTAATGCTCTGAGCTGTAGGAACTCTGTACACTGTCCAGTCTTCAACACTTAACTGATTTCTGATCTTCTCTTCAAGTGCGCTAACTCCAAACTGCTATATGAGTTTGTTTCCATAATGACAACACTATATTAAGTCATATACATCATTATAGACAACTTTCCAACAATCTCCCCCTTTGTCATTGATGGCACCAAAGGAATATGGCCAAGTTGCTAACTGTCCTTAATACAAAAACTTTTTGTCATCTATACATATACTTATATCTCCCTATACATATTATAATCCATATTCTATACACAACTCCCCCTTTGACATTAATGACAAAGGTGTTTCAAAAAAATGTATCTATACATACTCACTAAGGGAAAACATCCAGATATGCAACCTTTAGGTTCTGGATCTCCTTCTTCCAGAATGTGATCAAAGAGTTTACTATCTGGAGATGGGCGCATATGTTAGAAATTAAAGTCCACCAAGATAACTGAGAGGGGGGGGGGTGTGAATCAGTTATCAAATAATTATAACTTTTATCATCTTCAACAACATTAAACCATATAAGCAATATAATTACCAACCATAGAAAGATATTCATACACAATAACACAATGACACAAGATATGTTGACTAGGGAACCTCTTGATCAAAGAGTAAACCCCGGTAGGAATGATGCCCATAAAAGATGCACTAATATGAATATTCCTTGTTAGAGGATGGACTCTATTAGGAGTCTTATGAAATACATTAAGTACATATGAATCCCTGTTAGGAGATTTTGAATCCCCGTTAAAAGATTCTAACCCTGTTAAGAGTTATGGAAGACAGAAGGACCCACTACCCAAACAACTTTAGGGTAAGATCACTAAACACACTATCCAAATAATCTTTGCATTAATCAATAGAATAATATGTTACCTCTTCTCTAACTGTGCCAAGCCGCACTCACTGTTCCATCAGATCTCAATTTCAGATCTCTGTACCTCGCATGTCTTCCTTCACAAATTCGCTTTCATACTTAGCTCTTTTCTTCACTTCATGCATACAACATCACACACAACTGCTACTACCATATCAAAACTACACACAACAACAAGGAAATACATTCCTTCCTTTATACCACACTCAAATAATTAAAAATGAGTCGACATACAATTACAATATAAAAGTTTCCACACACTACACCAAAATTACACAAAATTGTCAGCTTCCAAATATAATAAATCTTCACTCATGTGACCTTAAAGTTTGTGCTATCATCCATGTCACTATCAATGTGTCTTCAACTTCCCTTTAATTACGCAAAACTAGATTTCATCCCAATTAGGAGATATCATCCGATTTCCACAAACCGCTACTCAGGAACATTGCCTAAATATTGCTTCCACCAAAATGCTTATAACTTCCATGAACAAATGAATTACTATTTGCACTCTTAACCATAGACATATAACATATCAAAGAGTATAACCTCAAAATTGCATAGCTCCAACTACAATAACCCATGTGCGCTAATTCAAACTTTGTCTGCTTCTCTGCAAGTCTTTGGTAAATCACTGTGTTGACATCAATGACAATCATAGTCATGAATGCAACAACAATTGCTACAGAATGGCTGCCAAATATTTAACATTCATTCCTAATAGCATAATGCATACTAAAGCTTCTCCATCTTCTTCAAATCTATGGAAGGACCTTGATCATAGGTTATCATGGTGACATCAATCTCCTTGATGTTCTGATTTAGAATGTCTAATGAGGCCGCAAGAGCATTCCTCAACTGAGTTTTTCTAGCCCTTAACTTTGTCATCTCCTTTTCTGCCTACTCAATTTGTCTATCTAAATTTGGTAGACATTATTGCATATGTTCACATCTATAGATGTCTTTCATTGAACTCTTCACTTGCTCAATCATAGCCTCAACCTCTTTTATTTTCTTGAAATGAGCATCGATGAGCTTATCTTGATCCATGCATTCTGCAATGATTCTTCTTCCCTGATCTACAAATTATTTTAGGGATGCTTGACCAATCTTGAGGGAGCTGAGGTCAAGTGCAAAGTTGTTCACCAATTCAGTCAATCTTTTCTTCAGATACTTTTCTTCTGCAACTAGGGATGCAGATTCTTCAAGGCTTGAGAAATTGCTTTTGAAATGTGAGATGACTGTACTCAAATCATCAACCGAGTATATTTTTGACACGTTCTTGTCCTTTGGTAACAGATTGTTCAAAATTTTTACTGATTCTACCAGGAGGGGATTCCTCATTACTTTCTTTTCTTTGGCTTTCTCCATAGCTAAGACACTGAATTTAATCAGGTCTTCTTCTCTCCATGAGTCCAAACTGGATGTGTTAGGTGTCAAACTTGATAACAATGCTACTAAAGGAGTGATTGGAGTGCTATCCAACACTTCTTTCTCTATTGACATTTCATCCTTTTTCTCACCTTCTTTTATCTTTTCTTCTTTTTCTTTTTTTTCTTTTTCTATTTCTTTTCCTTGTTCTTTCTTTTCTTTCATCTTTTCTTCTTCTTTGTCATCATCAGTCAATGCTTCTTCTTGATGAGTGGATGGTGTGTTGATGCATAACATTTCATCTTCTTGTGTGCTCACAAAAGCTTCTTTGAACTTATCCAAGTCATTGTCTGTGGCTGCCATTGCAATCTCTACATTGTCAATGAGGATTGTATCATCTTTTTGTGTATCTGTTATGGGCATAGACTTTACTGCCTCTATAGGTGTTACCACTGTAGGCATTGAATCCTAAGGACCTATAAATGGTATATTGGAGGTCTTTGCTGCTTTGTCTTGCTTGCTAGGTGCTTGAGTGATGGGTGCAGACTTAGGCTTCATGTGCTGCTCTAAGAATACCTTCTCAAAGGCCTTCTCTGTTTCCTTAGATATTAGCTCATAGTCTTTGTTAATGAGGTGTAGTGTTCTCATTTTTTTCCTTAAGTGCAGCTTCACCAAATTCAATAAAAGTGACTTTTCTTCAACAGAACATACTGGAAGAGTGGAATCAAGTGTTTGTTCCCTGATTCTGAAATCTTCTTCAATGGCTTGTCTCTTCAAGGTATCCATAATATCTCATACCTTTTCTGGGATAGCTATCTTCAATTCAAGAACCATCTTCTTGAACTTTATTATGTGTTTGATCAACATCTCATGAATCTTTGAATTATCAATTTCATGATATTTGTCATAAAACTTGGCTATTTGATCTAGCCTTCCTTCTTCTACAACTCTAGTTCTTAACACTTGAAGACTAGGTATGAAACCAACTTCTGAAGGTGACTACACATTTTTCAATTTTCTGCTTGTGGCTATACTTATAGTTGAAGGGTGGTTTGTGGTGATTTGTTTTCTCCTCTTGGAAATTTTAGGAGATGCATCTATGGATTCAATATCAACTGTAGCAGTGGGCACATGACTGATATCACTAATTTTACCCTCTTTATCCTTTGGATCACCAGTCTTCTCAATCTTTACCTTTTTCATATTAGGATCATCAGACTTAGCTTCCACTATGGATGCGCTCTCAATTTCCAAAGCAATCTTTTCTTCCCTTGGTTTGTCTAGGTCTACTTGTGTTACTCCATGAATTCTGAGTATCTCAGATGTAATCTTAGAGACTTTCCTCTTAGTTGCTATGCTGTTTAGTTTTGCATCTATTTCTCTTGTCTTCTCCTCATAATTTCCCCATCTTGGCTCATTAGGGTCAGTAGGATCTGAAAGCAATACTTGAGCATATGCTTCCAAAACTTGTTCCTCTACTTTGAATAACCAAGTGGATGAATCCACTTTGTCCTAGGTACAACTGCCTCCATGTTGGAAACAATTGTCTGAAGGAAATTGCTACTCAATTATGTATTGTCTTTGATGTCACACAATGTCATAGTCCGCAGCAACCAGTTACTACCGAACTCAGTCAGTCTGCCAGACAGGAATATTAGTGCTTACCGAGTCCACTTGGTTACCAAAGGAAATTTAGTATTTACCGAGTTCAGTCGGTTGTCGAAGAAAAGTTAGTGTTTACCGAGTTCACTCGGTTACCAAAGGAAATTTAGTATTTACCGAGTTCAGTCGGTTGTCGAAGAAAAGTTAGTGTTTACCGAGTTCACTCGGTTACCAAAGGAAATTTAGTATTTACCGAGTTCAGTCGGTTGTCGAAGAAAAGTTAGTGTTTACCGAGTTCAGTCGGTTATCGAAGGTAAAGGATTGTCGGTGTTTACCGAGTTCCCTCGGTCTCCGAAAGATTATAGAAAGTTATGGTCACTGAGCACTCTCGGCCCTTGAAGGATTTTTGCAAATAGAGTTTGCTTAATTCAGCCGACTGATATACTAAATAATGTCAATTTGACAAATCTAAAATCATATAAATAAAAGGTCAAATGTGAAAAGTAAAAAATATATAGCAGAAGATTTACAGAAGAAAAGAAGGAAAGGTGTATGCGAATTTGTGAAGGATGTTCAGATATCCTTGAGGTGCAGCAGAGATTTATTCGATCAGAAAGGATCAGACTTATGCAGAACAGAGATCTGTAATCAGCAAGACAGTTGCATTATTATACAGGTCATTTTTCATTGTTACCTTCTTATCATTGTAACAGTGAATTCTAAATCTCTTAACCGAGTTGGTTTAACAACCATATTGTAAATCCTCTAACAAGGTGACAATTCCATTGAATTGTTTTCAAGACCTCTTACCAGGCCACTCCTAGCAGGGTGATTAAATCCTCTAACAAGGTCACACCTAACAGTGTGTTTTGTAACCTTTTACCGGGTTGGCTTCTAACCGGGCATCACTTCAGAAAAGTGAAAATCAGTATCTAGATACATTGGTGGTTTTTCCCATATTGGGTTTCCACATTAAATCTTGTGTCTCTTGTGTTCTTAATTGCTTTCTCAATCATATACATGTGATGATGAATATCTAAAGATAATTTTGCTAATACTTTCTGCATCTTCAATATTACTGCAATCTATTTACTGAGTGCTAAAACAGATAACATTGTTAAGATATCCTAAGGGATCTGGAAAGAATTAATTGTGAAATGATTTATGGTTGACTGATTCACCCCCCCCTCTCAGTCACTTCATCCATATTCCATCAATTGGTATCAGAGCTTTTGGTGCTTGCAGGAAGGGTTTCAAAGACCTAAGCTAAAGATCAGGATGTCTTACAAGAGGGAAATTCCAAAGCTCAACAGAGATAACTTTTCAGCATGGCAAGGTCTCATGCGACTTCATCTAGCTTCCATTGGTGATTCAGGATGCAAATACATTGATGAAGAATACACAATTCCTAATGGCGCATTAACTGTTGAAGACATTGCAGATAAAAAGACTCACAACACCATGATGATAGACATTGCATCTGCTCTCAGCTATGAAGAATTTGATGATATTAAAGATTTCACTACTGCATATGAAATGTGGATGGCACTAAAGAAAATATATGGTGGTGATGCACATGTGAAAAGAGCCAAAGCAGAAAGCCTAAGAGGATAGTTTGACAAGATGAATATGAAGGAAGATGAAAACATTGCAAAATATGTTGAAAGAATCAAAGCAAGTGTAAGTGCAATTAGAGCTTCTGGAGGAACAATCTCAGATGAAACTGTTATAAGTAAGGTACTCAGAACATTACTCCCTATCTATGCAATAAGAGTATCAGCTATTCAAGAAAGAAGATGTGAAACAAACCACAATATAACTTTGGATGCTTTAGTTGGAAGATTGACAGCCTTTGAATTAGACAACTATGACAACTATGTTCCTAGTTCCAAAAATATTGAATCAGCATTTGAGGCCAAGGTTTCACTAAAGAAGAACAAGAAAATTAAAGAAGTTTAGTCAGAAAGTGAAGAAGTATTAGAAGAAAGTTCTGATAGTGATCTTGAAATTGTAGAAGCATTACTTGCAAAGAAGTACTCTAGAGGGAAAGGTAAATATAAAGGTAAAACTCCTTTAATCTGTTTTTCATGTGAAGAAATTGGACATATTGCAGCTAGGTGCCCAAACAAGCAAGTCAAGGAAGAGAAGAGAAGTCACAAGTACTATGGAAAAAAGAATTTCAAATCATACAAGGATAAAGGTAAGAAAACATGTTTTATGGCTAAAGATTCTGATGATAGTGAAGAAGAAATTGTCTTTATTGCTATAAAAGATGAATCTGATGATGATGAAGATAAGATGGCACTTATTTCTCATATAAGCAAAGATGATATATGGATAATAGACAATGGATGTTCACACCACATGACTGGTGACAAGACAAAATTTGAATATCTAGAAGACTGTGATAGTGGTAATGTAAGATTTGGAAATAATGAACCTTGTTGTATAAAAGGAAAAGGAAGAATCTCATTAACCAAAGAACTCATATGTGATAATGCTTATTGGGTTGAAGGACTAAAACATAATCTTCTAAGTGTAGCATAGCTAATCAACATTGGTTTCAAGGTTGAATTCATGAATGGTCAAGCAAGACTGCTGGATGGAAAAGGAAAACTCATTGGATCAGGCAAACAAACAAAAGGTAACTTATTTTATCTTGATCTCAGTGAATATTCATGCTTTATTGCTCAAATAGAAGAAAGTTGGCTATGGCACAAAAGGTTATGTCATGTGAATTTTGATAACATGATAAAAATAAGCAAATTCAAGAAGGTTAGAGGCATTCCTACTTTGAAGAAACCTGACACTGGTCTATGTAAGAATTGTCAGATTGGCAAAATGAGTAAAACTAGTTTCAAGAGTAAGAACTATCAGTCTAAAGAAATTTTGGAAATTGTGCATACTGATTTATGTGGACCTATTGGAATACAAAGCTATACTGGAGATAAATTCTTTATTCTTTTCGTTGATGATTATTCTAGAATGATGACTGTTATGTATTTAAGAGAAAAATCAGAAGCATTTGAAAAGTTCAAATGGTACTTAGCAAGAGTGGAAAAGGAAACAGGGAAAAGATTGAAATGCTTAAGATCAGACAAAGGTGGTGAATTCATCTCCCATGATTTTAACAACTTTTGCATTGAAAGAGGAATCAAAAGACAGGTATCAGCTCCTAGAACTCCTGAGCAGAATCGAATAGCAGAAAGAAGAAACATATCTATTATGGATTGTGCAAGGACTCTAATGATAGAAAAGAACATCGCTATAAAGTACTGGAAGGAAGCTATCAGCACTGCAGTTCATACCTTGAACCGAGTACAACTGAAGAAAGACACATTCAAAACTCCTTATGAATTATGGTATGGCTATAAACCCAATGTAAGTTACATGAAAATATTTGGTAGCAAGTGTTATATCTTAAAAGAATCCAGAAGAAATAAATTTGATGTGAAAAGTGATGAAGGAATATTCTTAGGATATTCTAGCAAAAGCAAGGCATACAAATGTCTGAACTTATCTACTCACAAAGTCATAGAAAGTATACATGTAAAATTTGATGAGTTTGCAGAAAAGACTGAGGAAGAAAGCAAAAGGGAACCTGAGAACTACAGAAGATTCGTTTACATTGAACCTAAAACATTGGCAGACATAACTATCAGTAAGGAAACTATATCTACCGAGCTGAGCACAGTTACCGAGTCAAAGGAAGAAGTTCAAACCGAGTCACAGGAAGAAATTCAGACTGAGTCTCAGCCTGAAGTTACCGAGCAAATATCTACCGAGCCCGAGCAACCTGAAGAAGAGATCCTAGAAGACAATAGCATGAATCATTCAAAAGGCAAGGAACCTATACTAGCCAAATATGTCAGAAGACATCATACACCGGATCAAATCATTGGAAACAAATCAGATGGTACTATGACAAGAAGCAAGGTAAAAGGTACATGTCTGCTTACTGACTTTGAACCTAGAAATATCAAAGATGCATTGGAAAATGAAAGTTGGATTGAAGTAATGAATGAAGAATTAGAACAAATACAAAAGAACAAAACTTGGACTCTTGTACCTAGACCTAAAGATAAGAATGTAATTGGAACAAAATGGGTATTCAGGAATAAGTTGAATGAAGATGGTCAAGTATCTAGAAACAAAGCTAGACTGGTATGTAAAGGTTATTCTCAAGAAGAAGGTATAGATTATGGAGAAACTTTCGCTCCTGTTGCAAGATTAGAAGGTGTAAGAACTCTACTTGCTTATGCAGCACACAAAGGATTTAAGGTATATCAGATGGATATAAAATCTACATTTCTCAATGGAATTCTTGATGAAGAAGTCTACATTGAACAACCTAAAGGTTTTGTTGATCTAGATAAAAGGGACATGGTCTGCAGGTTACACAAAGCATTGTATGGTTTAAAACAAGCTCCTAGAGCATGGTATGAAAGACTCCATAACTATTTGATTCAGATTAATTTTAAAAGAGCTAATGATAACAGCAATCTGTATATTAAAGAAGGACCGGATGACAAAATTGTATTGGCAGAAATATTTGTGGATGATACTATATTTATAGGGAATGAGGATCAGTGCAAAGAATTTTCAGAGCAAATGAACAAAGAATTTGAAATGTCTATGTTTGGTTTAATAAAATTCTTTGTTGGTCTTCAAATTCAGCAAAGCAAGAATGGTATATACATTACTCAATCTAAATACATTAAGGAAATACTTAAGAAGTTTGGTATGGAAGATTCAAAACCAGTTGGTACACCCATGTGTACTGGACTGAAACTTACCAAAAATGATGATTCAAAAGAAGTTGATCAGACCCTATACCGATCTATGATTGGAAAATTGCAGTATGTAGTACATACAAGACCTGATATTGCCTTAGCAGTCGGTATAGTAGCTAGATTCTCAGCAAAACCTAAGGAAAATCACAAGATGGCAATCAAAAGAATCTTAAGATACTTAAGAGGAACTGAAGAATATGGTTTGTGGTATAAATTTGGAGGCAATCTAGACTTAAAAGTATTTACTGATGCTGATTGGGCAGGAAACATTGATGACAGAAAAAGCACAAGTGGTGGAGCATTTTTTCTTGGAAAAAGACTGGTATCCTGGACTAGTAAAAAGCAAAATTGCACATCTCAATCCACAGCTGAAGCAGAATATGTTGCTGCTGCAGTAAACTGTTCAAATATTGTTTGGTTTAAACAGCTATTAGAAGGTATGAAGGTTGAAATCAAAGAACCAGTTATTATATTTTGTGACAATACCAGTGCAATAAACATTTCTAAGAATCCAGTGATGCATTCCAAAACCAAGCACATTGCTATTAAATATCACTTTGTCAGAGAATTGGTGCAGGACAAGGAAATCAGATTAGAATATATTCATACAAAAGAACAAATTGCAGACATTTTTACCAAACCATTACCTAAGGATGCATTTGTGTATCTATGAGGTAAGTTAGGGGTCATTCCCCTATCCGAGGCTCACTAAATATAGTTTTAGTGATGCATCAACCAGAACATGATTGAAAATCAACCAGTTGATGCAGCATATTCAAGGAATCATTGCATATGAATCAATACTTGAGGTACATTAATTTTCACCGGTAATATGTGAATTGTCTTTGGCATGTGTTGTCAAAGAGGGAGTGTTTGCTATGTCTTTTCTATTACTTCAAGAAATTTTCAATAATCAGAAGGAAGAATTTTTAGGATACAGGAAGTTTGCTGACAGAGGGAGATTTGAATCTGAACTGAGCTAACTCTTTCAAATTTCTTATGATATGACATATTGTGTTGCCATCAATGCCAAAGAGGGAGATTGTTGGAAACAATTGTCTGAAGGAAATTGCTACTCAATTATGTATTGTCTTTGATGTCACACAATGTCATAGTCCGCAGCAACCAGTTACTACCGAACTCAGTCGGTCTGCCAGACAGGAATATTAGTGCTTACCGAGTCCACTTGGTTACCAAAGGAAATTTAGTATTTACCGAGTTCAGTCGGTTGTCGAAGAAAAGTTAGTGTTTACCGAGTTCACTCGGTTACCAAAGGAAATTTAGTATTTACCGAGTTCAGTCGGTTGTTGAAGAAAAGTTAGTGTTTACCGAGTTCACTCGGTTACCAAAGGAAATTTAGTATTTACCGAGTTCAGTCGGTTGTCGAAGAAAAGTTAGTGTTTACCGAGTTCAGTCGGTTATCGAAGGTAAAGGATTGTCGGTGTTTACTGAGTTCCCTCGGTCTCCGAAAGATTATAGAAAGTTATGGTCACCGAGCACTGTCGGCCCTTGAAGGATTTTTGCAAATAGAGTTTGCTTAATTCAGCCGACTGATATACTAAATAATGTCAATTTGACAAATCTAAAATCATATAAATAAAAGGTCAAATGTGAAAAGTAAAAAATATATAGCAGAAGATTTACAGAAGAAAAGAAGGAAAGGTGTATACGAATTTGTGAAGGATGTTCAGATATCCTTGAGGTGCAGCAGAGATTTATTTGATCAGAAAGGATCAGACTTATGCAGAATAGAGATCTGTAATCAGCAAGACAGTTGCATTATTATACAGGTCATTTTTCATTATTACCTTCTTATCATTGTAACAGTGAATTCTAAATCTCTTAACCGAGTTGGTTTAACAACCATATTGTAAATCCTCTAACAAGGTGACAATTCCATTGAATTGTTTTCAAGACCTCTTACCAGGCCACTCCTAGCAGGGTGATTAAATCCTCTAACAAGGTCACACCTAACAGTGTGTTTTGTAACCTTTTACCGGGTTGGCTTCTAACCGGGCATCACTTCAGAAAAGTGAAAATCAGTATCTAGATACATTGGTGGTTTTTCCCATATTGGGTTTCCACGTTAAATCTTGTGTCTCTTGTGTTCTTAATTGCTTTCTCAATCATATACATGTGCTGATGAATATCTAAAGATAATTTTGCTAATACTTTCTGCATCTTCAATATTACTGCAATCTATTTACCGAGTGCTAAAATAGATAACATTGTTAAGATATCCTAAGGGATCTGGAAAGAATTAATTGTGAAATGATTTATGGTTGACTGATTCACCCCCCCCTCTCAGTCACTTCATCCATATTCCATCACTCCATACATGTTGTATCTATTTCAACCATAAAACAAATTGTATCCTTGTACTTTTAAATAATGTTTTCTGGAATTCTATACCTCATTTGCATCTTGACCCTGAAGGTCTTCAACTCTAATGTTATGTAATCTCTTAAAGTACTTTCAGTGGTTGCCTTGTAAGATATCTGTGGCATGGTTGGAATGGACTTGTCCAAATAAAAATATGATACTTTTGCAACTATATGAAGGTACATGTAAATGATTAGTGATCCAAACCTGAATATCTTGGTTTTGTCATGCTTAATAGCCTTGATGTTATCAATCAATTGTGTGCACAAGATCTCACACAAGTTGAACTCTGCATCTTCCTTTACAAGTCTAATGGCTGCTAGAATTGTGCCTACAAACACACTATTCACTCTGCTTGTGTGATGAAACTTGTAACCAAGTATCATAGACATTAATTTGATGTCAGCTTGCTCAATAGGCTCAATTTCCATCCTGCACCTATCACCCCTTGACTTACAAGTTTTCTCAACTATTTTACCGACATCCTTGCCTGCTAGAAGGACAAAACCTATCTTCGATAGGCCTATCATCTCATATATTAGGTCATTGGTGATTCTTACTGGCTCATTACCTATCTAAAATAAATCATCATGAATTCTTCTCAATAGTATCTTAATCCATTCAGTCTCATAAAATTCATATGCCGTAGCATACTCAACTATAGGGTGATTATTCCACTTAACATATTCATCCATGAATTTTTTGTCTGGTTTCAACATGGTATCCATGTTCTCCCTTAAACTATCCAACCCTACTAGTTCTTTCTTGTAGTAGATGTAAGCCCCAATGTCCTCGACATGCATAACACCCATAGCCATGCAGGAGAATGATCTCTCTAAATCATCTAGGGTTGACTTAAATGGGTGCTTCTTAAATACATATCTCTTCTTCTCTGCAACATCAAAAACTATGGGAGTGGCCATGACTTACTTGTTTAATCACTTTCCAATTGATCTCTGAGATAATCTGAAGACTTTCAAATCGGCGCGACGAACTAGGGTTTCTGCAACTGACCAAATGCACTACTAATTACTGCAAATCACTGATAGATCACTTTACAAGTCTTCACAACAACTTCTAAGGCTCTTTCTTCTCTCCTATCACTCTGAGTTTGAATGTAATGAGTAATCAAACAACTTTATGTGTACTCAAAGTGAAAATTCTGCCATTAATGCTTGCTGCATAAACCAGGCTATCACTTAAACATTTCCAACTTTTGTTCTATTAACAATCAACACGTGCACTCTTGCACGAAGGCTCCTTTATACTCCAAAAGCTTAAGTCGAAAGGTGCATATTCTGAGAGTGAGTATACTAGCCACATAGGGGTCTAGAGCTAAATTAGCTCCCCCTATGACCCTGAGGGCCATTCATCTAGATGTAGAGGGTGCATCCATTGTGGATGCATCCAATACATACTCATCAGTCTTGTCCTTCTTTTTCTCTGACCAAATTAAGCTCACATCATCTGAGGTTTTGACAAAGTTAACTTCTCCTTCAAGATCCAATACTAATTCTTTGACCTTTTTAGGGCTTTCCTGACCTTGCATCCTTGATCTACAGAACTTTGAGATATGTCCAGCCTTGTTACAAGAGTGACAAATGACTGGAGGTCTTATATTCCTTGGTGCATTGACATGAGTCACCATTTTACATTGTCTAGTTGAGTGACCATTGTAGTTACATATCTGGCATGTAACATTCTGAGAACTTCTAACATTTGTCTGATTCTGATTTCTCTAATCATGCTGAATCTTGTTCTTCTTACTAGTCTTGCAATTCATAGCTCTATGACCAAATTTATTGCATGAATAACAGTAACCAATAAAAGGTCTTACCTCTGTACAGTTCCTTGCTATGTGTCTATGCTTGTTACATGCAAAATAAGTGCGGTCCACAGGCTTGCGCTCATTCTTAGGTGGTTCACTATTATGTTTGGTTTGATCTTTAGTCACCTTAGCATCAGTAGAGTCTTTGTGTGTATCCTTTCTTGCTCACATGTTGTCGATCTGATTCTGTGCTTCATTGTATCGAATACAGCTGGTGTCTCCTTTGGCTCTTCTTGCATACAACTGAGATTTTATCAAATAAGAACTGGTGTGTAATTTGTCAATATGATTCTTTGCTTCTTTCAATTTAGACTCCAATCTTTCTTTGCTATTCCTTAGTTCCAAGATTTCCATGCTTGCTTGCCTTAGTTCTTCATTGAGTTGAATGTTCTCTTTGATTAGTTCATCATAGACTTCCTGATTGTTAGTCAATTTATCATCAAAATCTTCAATTTGTTCTTTTAAGGATTTATTTTCTTCATTCAGCTTCTTGACCATTGTCCCTAGATCACTAGCAGAGAATTCTTTCAAATCTTTCCTTAGCCTTTTGATGACTAATTGAGCATCACTGAGTTTATCCTTTAGTTCTTCTATTTCTCTTTCAGACTTTTCCAGGTCTTCAAGAGCAGCTTCCAGATTTCTTTTTAGATGTTTCATTTCTACTTTGTCCATGATCTCCTCAAGTGGTTAAACTTCTTTGTTGAGGACCAGAGCTTTGATACCAATTGTTAGGAATGGGAACACTAAGAGGGGGGGGGGGGTGAATTAGTATTCACTTTAATTTAAGTTTTCA
This sequence comes from Chamaecyparis obtusa, assembly GCA_027943335.1. Taxonomy (NCBI): domain Eukaryota; kingdom Viridiplantae; phylum Streptophyta; class Pinopsida; order Cupressales; family Cupressaceae; genus Chamaecyparis; species Chamaecyparis obtusa. The sequence goes on along the minus strand of BSBK01000508.1, from coordinate 2,437,419 downwards.
CTTTAATCTTTATACTGAACTTAAATGCTTAAGTGCTGAATTAAATATTCACATAAACATGAAACATGAAATCAACACATGACACCAATATTGTTATGGGGAAACCCAAATAGGTAAAAACCCCAATGGGAATTGACACCCACTAATATTCTATACTAGTGTTTTGTGATCCTTGTTAGAAGATCCTTAACCTTGTTAGCAGTTTCTTTACAATGCTTTAACTATAGTAGACCTTGTCAAGGGTCAGACCCTGTTAGGAGTATTTTACAATAGTCCCTATTAGGGGAGTGGATGCACTATCCTAGAACTCACTGCTCAAGTGGTGAAGGCTACAACCTTCTTATGTTAGATACACACTATATCTGCTGGATGAAATGTCACTGTGACATTGCTTGTCAAATCAGTTCCTTTGATGCACTGATTCTTTAAACTCTTGCAAAGCTCTAATACATCTTATAGTGTCTTCACACACTTCTTCTCTACTTATCACAAATCTCTATCAACTTCCATACATAATACAATGGGTGTATCTTATATTTATATGTGCATACAAAATAAACAACTAGGTCAGCCCCTTAAACCTATTACATATAATGCTTCCAAATGAATTGGCTTAAGCATGTTTAAAATCAAACATATATACATGTCAGCAACCTAATTACAATAGGCACATAGCCTTTACAACATTACAATATAGTCATGACTCAAAATGATAACTATCAACTGCTTACTCTATTCTTCACTAGCACACATTGGCTGTGCAACTTCAATTGACTGTAACTTTCTCATACTTGCACATATGATCATGCACTCATAGAATAAGCATGAATATAGTCTAACCAACTTAACTTCCTGGGCACATACCATAATTCTTCAGTACGCACATGCGCTGATGCTCTGAGCTATAGGAACTCTGTACACTATCCAGTCTTCAACACTTAACTGATTTTTGATCTTCTCTTCAAGTGTGCTGACTCCAAACTGCTATATGACTTTGTTGCCATAATGACAACACTATATCAAATCATATACATTGGTATAGACAACTTTCCAACAACTATGACAATCATTCACCTAAAGAGCCAAAACATAAATATATAAATAATCCATTAATAAAAATCTTTGAAACCGATAGCGTATTAAAACTCTAAGATCGATATTTCTAGGATATAAAGAAATATCATTTATGAAAATTGAAAGGGCATTCAATGATTCTATAAGAATACATTCCATTAAATAAAATCTAATAAATACATGTTATGATGGCTGTCTGGCTGGAGGCCAGAGAGTCCAATCCTTTACACTATTCTTACTCTCTATTCACTCTCTTCTCTCTTTGTGATTACATTCATGTTTATTTAAAGAAAATCTTGGATGGTTACAAACTATTCACTTACTCGAAACCATTCACTTATCCATGACCCTTCATATTCCTTTCAAAATTTTGAATATAATTGTTATGTAATGTCTTTTTGAATACATTATAATGAAAATGAACAATTCCATCATTTCTTGGCATGATTTAAATACTATAAAATTGAGGGTGGTGGTGCCTCTGCACCACAGATCTATGTAACCGAGCAGTTTTGTCTTCACTGGATCTATCTCTCCAGTCATCACTACTAGATCCAGCAGCTTCAAAGTCTTCAGTAGCTTCCTCATAACCATATTTAGTACCAACATTTTGAGGTACACTAGTCATAGCCCTCATGATCTCAATGATCATGTCATTCTTCGTCAGTTCCATCTCAGGTCTAAAATCAGATTTCACCTTCTTTGTAATCTTCGATTCCATAGAATTACAGAGATCTGCAATCGCTCTAGGGTCCAATCTTCTTGGAGGCATCCTTCAAGATTTTCAAAAACCCAAGAAATTAGTCACCAACAAGGTCTTGGTGCAAAATAGCCTCAACTGGTTTACACACTCAAGATCTTCAAGCTTTGATACCACCTGACGTAGGGTAGGCAAGGAGGATCCAATTAAGGACAGTTCCCACAAGCAGCCAAACACCATAATGCATAATACACAACAAGATTTTCTTTAAACTCAAATTTTCATTAACATGCCCGGCTATAAGGCCTTCCAGGTTAAGACCAATTATAATCATAAACAGTCTGGAAGATCAACAAAGATCCAATCCAACTCTAGCTAGTCCAGTTCTGAAACAAATCAGCAACTGATGGAAACCCTAAGGCAGATCTGAACTTGAGCTTGCAAGCCTTCAAACAATATCCTTGTCTCCAAGTAAATAAACCACTAGCTCTACTATTACAAACTATCAAAAATCAATCTGATCTTCAAGATCTCGCATGATCTAGATCTAGCTTCTATCTTCCTCATCTGATCTAATACCTAAACAACTACCCAAACACTCCTTAAATACTAATCTTCAGCCACAAGTTGGCTGGATGACATAATTAAATCCTACAAACAAATATTAAATGCAATACAAGTCAACTCACAAATAGCCTTACAATTATTTAATTCTCCATGCCGGCCTCTAGATCTACATAGGAGAATGTAATGATAGCTACCAACATTAAATGCACCAAGTCAGCCAACCAAATCACCAAGAACTCTAGTTGGTAAACCAAAACTACCAAGTGCCAGAGAAAAACCCAAGCACTAGTGAAACAACCGACCAAGCCAAGCAACATCGGGCAACACAGGCATCACTGACCATAAGTTCCACCGAGCACAAAAGCTTTAGCAAGTTCCTTCAACGGCCGAGCTTACTTCAATAATTGAGACCATCGGTTAAAGATGCAACTGAGTACCATAGAACCAAAAAAACACACCTCCATGAAGATTCATTGAGTATCCTAGAATGCCCTTGCATCACATACGCAACTTGATATTGCAAAAATGATAGTAAAAATAATCACAATGAGACAACTCAATATAGATTACAATAATGAATTCAAAGACTCATGAATGCTTTCTCCATTCCTTCAATATGAAATATGAGTTCACAAACCTCTATTTCTATACATGAAAACTACATTGAAAATAAAATCTACCCTCTCCATTCAATACTAAAAATCAAAGAAAAATAAAGAAAAATCCCTTCTTGTAGCTTTTGCCCCTTTTTTCATCTACGATTTCTGTCAACACATGGCAGTCATATATCTTGCTAATTGCATTGTGACATTTACACATTTTCATGCCCCATGCTATAATCATTGTATCATCGAATCCTTTAAGGGACTGTTCACTGCTTCTTGACATTGTGCTTGCCTTAGATATTCATCCACAAAATTAATGCAAGTACTCACTCTTATTCGATCGACATGGACACTTTACTATGCAGATGATGACCAAAGATTAAGTGCAACCCAAGGTGATGTAGGGAACCCAAGGAAACATACTTGATGTTCCACATGTTTTGGTTTTTTTTTTCTTTGTAATAAAGTGGATGGATCCTAGAGATCACCCTTTTCATGCTTTGATCCAAATTGTGTGGTCAAGGATCCCTAAGGCACACCTATAAGCCTTGGGATGCCTTAGTCCACTTGGATTCTAGGGTTTTAAATGATAGGAAAGATAGGTATTTTTAGTGCTTTAGGTGTTTTGGATATGATTTCAATGATTTTAATCATTTAGAGAATATTTGGTTAGGTCTATAGTCTAGGTCATGATTTAAGTCATTTGGAGTGCAAGAATGCAAAACTTGAAAAAATGTTGCAAAAGTTGCTCGAGAAGTTCAAATTTAGTTACCAATGGTCACAAATATTCATGGAATGGTTGGAACTCATTTTTGAACATATTTAATCATGCTAAGACCTCTCCAAGAGGTTAGGAATTAAGAGCAATTATAACTTAAGATTTTGGATGCAATTTGAATGAAAAACCAATAGTTTCCTGTGAAAACCCTAGATGGTACATACATGTACAAAGAGATATAACACATTAAATGATATGATTATAAATATTTGTTAATCTATATTTTTGTGCAATTGGATTGATCTCATTTCAATTTGTGTAGTTAAAGTTATAAGTCATTTTGTGGAAGTAGTCAGGAAAAGAGCCGGTTTTAGGCCTGTCATACAAATGGAGACCTAACTTGCAATTTCACCAGTGGAATTCCTTAGCCACTAGGGAAATAAAAGTTGGGAATATATATTACACATGAATCCTAAGGCACAAGGTAGGATCTGGCAGTTTGAAGGGTTTTGCACCAAGCCCTAGGCTGAATATCTCGATGTATTTAGCTAGTCAATTGTGTGTAGGGGTGTGCAGTCAATAAATTTGATTGAGGAGAACACTCTGAAGGTGGATTTAGAGACTTGGAGATAAGTTAAATTTTCTATAACCCTACACTAGTTCTATCCACCCATCCTTAACCATCCATAGGGTAAACCAAGCCTAATCTAACCAATTAGGTCTGTGTACCTTATGTGGGTTAAGTGCTGTAGTAGTAGAGCTAATTCGTGGGACTTTGGGGATCTTAAAAACACCCAAAAGGGTACTAAAATATTCCTTGATTTTCCCTAGGTTCATCTAGTGTAGAATATTGTACACCAAAAACTAGTTGGAGAGACCTACTAGGATTTGTAGGTCAGGTTCTGTTTAGAGCATTGTGGGTGTTTGGGAATCAAATTGGTAGTCAATTCTCTCTTTATATTAACCAAATGAGGTGTTCCAACCCTTAAGTTGGATAAAGAACTTTACTGGTGAATATTTTCATTATGCCAATAAGTGTTGAGTTGCATCCATTTTCTGAGCATTATTGTATGTGTTGAGCTGTCCAATGTTGGCTGAGCATTTCTATATGTGCCGAGTGAACTGATGTTTGTTGATACTTGGTTCTTCCCAAATTGGAGGAATTGGTGAAAGACCATAGGGTGTTGATACCAAGTTGGAAAGGTGTTTAGATACTCCTACTTAGTTCATATACTACATATCCCAAGGCTAGTGGGATTGGTTAGTGCCAAGATCAAATTGGAAGAGTTTTGTAGGAAATAGACCATTTCCTTGGCTTCTTGCTATGCTAGCTCTACATCATGTGGTATCATAGCACTAGTACTATTCTTGGGAAGGCACTGGAAGCATGGAGGAATAGGGTGATGAATAAATCCCCTCAAGAGTGACCAATGTTGAATTGGCTAAGATTGTGAGAGAGTAAGCTGCTAGGAGTAGAAGGATTAAAGCATAATTGGAAGGGTTAAAGAGAAACCAAGGGAGGAGTATTGTTGAGGAGTCAGATGAAGAAGAGGGGGCTCCCATACCTAAAAGAGGAGAGGTTCTTTTAGATCAAATGTCCCTCCTAGAGGCCCTGGAGAGGGTTGGAAGGAAGCATATGTGTGATATTCCCTTGTTTCATGGAAATATGAATCCAGAAGAGTGTATGGACTAGATTGAGAAATTAGAAAATTATTTTGAGTGTGAAGAGATGACTAAAGGCCATAGGGTGAGATTTTCTAAGTCAAAGATGAAGGGCCCAACCCTTAGTTGGTGGAACTTCCTACAAAGTGAGAGGGTAGAAGATGGAAGGAATCCTATCACCACTTGGAAGAGGATGGTGACTAAAATCAAGAAGCAATTTGTTCCTAAGGATTATGAAGTGGTTCTCCATAAGAAACTCCAAAATCTAAGGCAAAGGGATATAGATGCTAGTGCCTATACAAAAGAGTTCCATAGGATGACTCTCAAGGAAAAGATACCAGAGAATGAAAAGCATAAGTTGGCTAGATACTTAAATGGGCTCAAGTTTAGTATTCATGATGAACTTATCTTGTTCAACCCTAAGATAGTCCATAAGTGCTATCAGAAGGCACTAAGAGTTGAGGAGAAACAAAAGAGAAAATGAGAGATAAATAACAGGGGTAGAGGAAACAATTTCAGAGGTAAGAGTAGGTTCAATGGGAGAGGGTCATTCCCTAAGGCCCAAGAGGAGTCTAGCAATCATGAAGCATAGGTGGAATCAAGAAGAAAAGGTGCATTTAGAGGCAGGAGATCTTATAGTAGGGGAAGATTTTGTGGGAGAGGACCTAATGTCTTTACTGGAAATTTCTTTACATGAAACCAGGTGGGACACTAGTCCTTCAGATGTCCTAAAAAACTAGGGACTAATAAGCAAGGAGGAGAAAGAAGGGTGCCATTGGCCCAAGAAGAAGATTGTAGAAGTGAGATCTCCTACCACACTTCCACTTCCATACTTGAAGACCCTAAGAAAGGGGAGCATTTGATGATACAAAGGACTCTCTTGAAGACACAAATAACCAAGGAGCCACCACAAAGGAATTCTTTGTTCAAATCCCAATGCAAGGTAAATGGAAAGGTATGTATCGTGATTGTTGATTCCAGTTCCACACATAATATTTCTTTAGTAGATATGGTTAACAAACTCAAGTATCAAAGAATACCACACCCATACTCCTATAGAGCCTCATGGTTAACTAAGGATAGGCATACCTTGATCAATGAGTAAGTTTGGATAGAATTTAACATAGGGGGCTATAAGGATAAATTTTTATGTGATATATGTGAAATGGATGCATGCCACAATCTACTTAGAAGGAATTGGAAATATGATATAAGGGCTAGGCATGATGGTGAAACAAATGTGTATCATATCACCAAAGATGGTATTAAGTATACTCTAAGACCACTCGAAGAGGATGTATAAACCCGTAGTGGGTACTATCATGCTTGTAGGAGAGAAGGAGTTTATACAGACTATGAAAGAAGAGGATGCCCCATGTTTTTCCTTGGTAGTCAAACCCAAAGGGATGCAAAGGAAGGAAACCAAGGGTAGTATGCAATATAGGGAGATTGGTCCTAAGAAGGTGAGGGAACTCCTAGACAAGTATCAAGCTCTAATCCCTGACAACACATCAAAGACACTACCACCTCATAGGGAGGTAAGCCACTACATTGATCTCATACCAGGGGCCACTTTACCTAATAAGGAAGCATATAAGATGAAACTAGAGAAGAATGAGGAAATAGCTAGGCATATACAGGAATTTTTGAGAAAGGGGTTTATCAGGAGGAGCATAAGCCCTTGTGTAGTCCCTGTTGTCTTAGCACCTAAAACGGAAGGCACATGGATGCTTTGCATGAACTCAAGGGAAATCAATAGGATCACCATCATGTATAGATTCCCCATGCCAAGAATAGAGGACCTATTGGATTTCCTAGGGGGTGCAAGTTACTATTCAAAGGTGGAACTAAAGAGTGGTTATCATCAAATCAAAATAAGAGAGGGGGATTAGTGGAAAATTGCATTCAAGACCATAGAAAGGATCCATGAGTGGTTGGTGATGCCATTTGGAATCTCAAATGACCCTAGTACCTTCATGAGACTTATGAATGAGATCTTGAAACTTTTCATTAATAAGTTTTTGGTTGTTTATCTTGATGATATACTAATTTTTAGTAGGAGCAAGGATGAGCATCTAGATCACTTGGATCAAGTCTTGAGGAGACTCCATGAAGAATAATTGAAGATAAACTTGGAAAAATATGTGTTTATGAAGATAGAGCTTGTGTTATTGGTTTTTGTGATCTCCCACACAATCTTAAGATGGATCCCACCAAGGTTGAAGCAATCATTAATTGGCCTACACTAGGAACAACATCAGAGGTAAAAAGCTTTCATGGATTGTCAAGTTTTTATAGGAAGTTTATAAAGAATTTCAATGGTGTTTGTGATCTAATGATAGATACTATCAAAGGTCATAGGAAATGTAATTTTTTTTGGAATGATAAGGTGAATGATGATTTTGAATATCTAAAAAGGAGGGTTGTAGAACAACCTATACTAGTTCTGGCTAATTTTCACAAGGTCTTCATAGTGGAGTGTGATGTAAGTAAGAGGGCTATTGGGGGAGTCCTAATCCAAGAAGGGAAACCTATTGCCTTATTTAGTGATAAAATAAATGAGGAAAAACAAAAGTAATCCACTTATGACCTTGAGTTGTATGCCATGGTATAGTCACTTAGGAAATGGAGGCATTACTTATTGCCTAAATATTTTGTTGTATACACTGACAACCATGCACTTATCTTCCTAAATAGATAGGAGAAGTTGAATAATAGGAAAATCAAATGGATGGAATACCTTCAATATTACACATTTATAATAAAGCATAAAAAGGGAACCTCAAACAAGGTTGAAAATGCTTTGAGTAGGAGGAACCTCATAGTCCAAGAAATCCATTTGGGGAGTGTTGGAATCCACTCTATGAAAGACATGTACAAGGATGATCTAGATTTCAAAGAAGCTTATCAAGTTTGCATGCACCAGTCAAAGAAATATCACACTAATTTTGTAGATTTTGTGTTGCAAGAAGGCCTAATTTTCAAGGGTAGTTAGTTAAGCATACCCAAGGGATCTATGAGAGAAAAAATTATAAAGGAAAAGTACTATGGTAGCATGGCAGGACATTTTGGTATGAACAAAAAAATTGAGAAAGTGAGGAGGTATTATTTCTGGCCAAGATTGTAGACTGATGTCAGGAGATTTTTAGAAGGATGCTTGGTATGTCAAAAGGCTAAGGGCCACACCTCTACTACAGGTCTATACACCCCATTACCTATTTCTTCTGAACCTTGGGATTCCATAAGCATGGATTTTGTACTAGGATTGCCTAGAACTAGATTAGGATGTGATAGCATCTATGTGGTGGTAGATAGGTTCTAAAAAATGGATCATTTAATTACTTTTAGAACCACACATGATGCATCTCACATAACAGGGTTATTCTTCAAAGAAGTGGTTAGATTGCATGGTTTTCCATTATCCATAATCTCTGATAGAGATCCTAACTTCCTAGGCCACTTTTGGAGGACACATTGGAGGAAAATAGGAACAAATTTATGTTTGTCTTCAACATATCATCCTCATTCTGATGGTCAGATATAAGTAATCAATAGATCTTTGGGAAACCTATTAAGATGCTTAACACAATAAGATGGCACTAGTTGGGATAGTGTGTTGTCTCAAGAAGAATTGATGAAGGGACACACCACCCTTACCAACCCATAACAAAAAAAATAACAACATGGAGACAAAGAGAAGACAAAATGCTTTACAAAGCATACATTAATACTTGAAAATAATTACAACTTGAGAGATCTTACAACATGAGAGATCTTACATCCTCAAAGCTTACAACTTAAGAGCTTCAACTTGAGAGCTTCTTCCCCAATACAAGATCCTACAACTTGAGAGCTTTCTTATGAATGCTCCTATGCCTTCTTTATATAGGCATTTACCACCCAAGATATTACAACACAACCAGTGGGATAAAAGATAGATACAACTACCTTGATACACATATTAAATACCCACCCAATTAATATTAAGCACCACCATGTGGGCCAATTACAAAATTACACTACCTTTGTGGGCCAATAAGAAAATAGAAAGGTGTAACTACCTAGCCACAAATATTAAATGCAAGAATTTTCTACAAATTTCTAAAATGCCACCTACACACCTCGATAAATGAAATGATTTTTAATATTTTTTTAATATTTTATTTATCTTATTTTTATCCCACCTATGCACATTGGTAAATGAAATAACTTTTTTTTTTCTTCCATTTTCATCACTTTCTCTCTCCAATTTTTTTAAATTTTTTTTTATCATGCCCCCTTTTATTTTGTGATGCAAGATGCTCTTGCATCAGACACCCAAGGTAGGAAAAATTTTGTGAATATGGATTCACAAAATGAAGTAGCCACTGCTGATATATATTTTTTTCTTCTCTTCCAACACCTTGTTGGAACAAGTATCCGATGCTAATATATTTTCTTTTTCCTTATTTTCCAACACCTAGTTGGAAAAAGTATATCCTGCTGACAATACTCCTCTGCAATCAACTTCATCCATCTATAACTCTCATTCTCCTCCAATCTTGTATGATCTAACACATCTATAATAAACTCTATAATACCATACAAATCTTCTTTTTCATACCAAACATCACTTGCAAAGTCCTCATATAAAACATCATCATTATCTTTCAAATCCATCTCAAAGTTAGCATCCCATAATTCATAAAAATTTACCTCTTTCATATCTTCATCTTTGATTTCTTCTTTTGTGTCTTCAACAAGGCATGTAACAACTTCTTTCCTTTGACCTTCAACCAAAGAATTCCACTCTTTCTCAACTGCTACAATCCTCATTAATAAATCATCTTCAACTTCAAGTTCGTAAATCTTTTCATCTTCATGCTCTTCCTCTTCTTTTGTACCTCTTGTGTGATATTCCACTACATCTTTCTTTCTTGCATCCAAAGAATTGTCATCATCTCTTTGAATCACTCTTCTCTTTTTCAGCTCTACTTCTAATTTAGCCACTTGCTTCTTCAAATCCAGTATTGCAACTCTTGTTTCTTCTTGATATCTCTATCTAATATTCTCAAGTCTAGGGATTCTAAGAATCCATCCAATCACAAAAGTCATCTTCTTCTTTCTCTTCTCCATACTCACATCCTTTTAAGAAAAACTTCACCCAACCCAAGGTCCTAGTGCAAACTGCCTCACATTCGGTGATTTGTCTACACACTCAAGAACTCCTGCTCTAATACCACTGATGAAAGGCCACACCACCCTTACCAACCCATAAAGAAAAACATAACAACATGGAGACAAAGATAAGACAAAATGCTTTACAAAGCATGCATTAATACTTGAAAATAATTACAACTTGAGAGATCTTACAACATGAGAGATCTTACATCCTCAAAGCTTACAACTTAAGAGCTTCAACTTGAGAGCTTCTTCCCCAATACAAGATCCTACAACTTGAGAGTTTTCTTATGAATGCTCTTATGCCTTCTTTATATAGGCATTTCCCACCCAAGATATTACAGCACAACCAATGTGGGATAAAAGATAGATACAACTACCTTGATACAAATATTAAATACCCACCCAATTAATATTAAGCACCACCATGTGGGCCAATTACAAAATTACACTACCTTTGTGGGCCAATAAGAAAATAGAAAGGTGTAACTACCTAGCCACAAATATTAAATGCAAGAACTTTCTACAAATTTCTAAAATGCCACCTACACACCTCGATAAATGAAATGATTTTTTAATATTTTTAAAATATTTTATTTATCTTATTTTTATCCTACCTATGCACATTGGTAAATGAAATAACTTTTTTTTCTTCCATTTTCGTCACTTTCTCTCTCCTCCAATTTTTAAATTTTTTTTTTATCATGCCCCCTTTTATTTTCTTATGCAAGATGCTCCTGCATCAAGAATTCTCCTACAATGATTCTATAAACATAAGTATAGGTCTAAAAATATTTCAGATTGTGTATGGAGCACACTCTAGAGGGGTCCTTAAACTTAGAGACTTGAGGGATATGCAGAAAAGGAGTGCATAGGCTAAAGATTTTGTAGAATCCATGAAGGACATCCATCAACAAGTCCAAGACAAACTAAAACATACCACTGATAAATACAAGCAATAGGTAGATAAGAAAATAAGAGACCTTCAGTTCAAGGTCAGAGATATGGTGATGATTCATCTTAAGAAGGAGAGGTTTACAAAAGAGAAGTACACCAAGTTAATGATGAAGAAGCTTGGACCTTTCAAAATCCTTCAAAGATGTGGCAATAATGCCTATAAAATTGACTTACCTACTGATATTTCTTTATCTCCTATTTTTAATATTTCTAACATCTATCCTTCCAAAAATTATAGTAATGATGCTTTGGATGTAGGAGAACAATCAGATGAATATCTTAGAATAGTGGTTCCTAAAGAAAATCCAGATATAGAATGTATCCTTAATAAAAGGGTGAGAAAACAAACAAGGAGAGACACTTACTATGAATACCTGGTCAAATGGAGAAATAAACCATTAGAAGATTCCACATGGCTTACCCCTAGGGCTATTAAACATGATGGATTCAATCTAGAGGAGATCCCAACTCAAGGGACTTGAGTTCCTTTTGTGTTGAGGAGTATGGTATAGGGAACCCAAGGCAACATCCTTGATATTCCACATGTTTTGGTTTTTTTTCCTTTGTAATAGAGTGGATGGATCATATATATCATCCTTTTTAGGCTTTGATCCAATTTGTGTGGTCAAGGATCCCTAAGGCACACCTATAAGCCTTGGGATGCCTTAGTCCACTTGGATTCTAGGGTTTTAAATGTTAGGTGATATAGGCATTTTGAGTATTTTAGGTGTTTTGGATATGATTTCAATTATTTTAATCATTTAGAGAATATTTGGCTAGGTCTATAGGCTAAGGTCATGATTTAAGTAATTTGGAGTGTAAGAATGCAAAACTTACAAAACTTACTCAAGCAACTTTTCAAAAGTTGCTCAAGAAGTTCAAATTTAGTTACCAATGGTCACAAATATTCATGTAATAGTTTGAAATAATTTTTGAACATATTTAATCATGATAATACCTCTCAAAGAGGTTAGCAATTGAGAGAAATTGTAACTTAACATTTTGGATGCAATTTGAATGAAAAACCAACAATTTCCTATGAAAATTATGGCTGGTACAGATGTGTATAGAGAGATATGAAACATTAAATGATATGATTAGAAATATTTATGAATCTATATTTTGATGCAATTGGATTGATCTCATTTCAATTTCTATGGTTAAAGTTATAAGTCATTTTGTGGAAGCAGTCAGGAAAAGAGCCGGTTTCAGGCCTATCATACAAATGGAGGCCTAACTTGAAATTTCACTGGTGGAATTCCTTATCCACTTCAAAAATTCAAGTTAGGAATGCATATTACATGATTCTTAAGGGATGAGGTAGGATCTAGTGGTTTGAAGGGTTTTGCATCAAGCCCTAGGCTGAATATCTCTATGTATTCAACAAGTCAATTTTGTGTAGGTGTGTGCAGTCAATCAATATGATTGAGGAGAACAGTCTAAAGGTGGATTTGGAGCATTTGGAGATAAGTTAAGGTTTCTAGAGCCTTGCACTAGTTCTATGCACCCATCCTTAACCATTCATAGGGTAAACCAAGCCTAATCTAACCAATTAGGTTTATGTACCTTGTGTGGGTTAAGTGCTGCAGGAGTAGAGTTAGTTATTGGGACTTTGGGGATCTTAAAAATGTCCAAAAGGGTACTCAAATCTTCCCTTATTATCCCTATGTTCATTTGGAGTAGAAGATTGCACACCAAAAACTAGTTGGAGAGACCTACTAGGATTTGTAGATCAGGTTGTGTTTGGAGCATTGTGGGTGTTTGGGAACCAAATTGGTAGTTGATTCTCTCTTTATATTAACCAAATGAGGTGTTCCAAACCTTAAGTTTGACAAAAAACTTCACTAGTGAAGATTTTCATTCTGCTAGTAAGTGACGAGTTGCAGTCATTTGCCAAGCATTACTGTATATGCCGAGCTATCCAGTGTTGGCTGATAATTCCTGTATGTGCCAAGTGAACTGATGTTTGCTGATTCTTGGTTCTTCCCAAATTGGAGTAATTGGTGAAAGACCATAGGGTGTTGAAACCAAGTTGGAAAGGTGTTTAGATACCCCTACTTGGCTGATATACTGCATATCCCAAGGTTAGTGGGATTGGTTAGTGCCAAGATCAAATTGGAAGATTTTTGTAGGAAATAGACCATTTCATTGGCTTCATTTTGTGCTATCTCTACATCACAAGGAGGAATGCACCATTGAAAATTCAAGAAATATGCATTGTACAGAAACCTGATCATTTGACTTTGAACTCACTAGTCGTTAGTGTAGACACCTAAAAATGGTCAAGACTAAACCAAGTGAGTAGTCAAGGAAAAATCAAGGCATTAATTACACACAAGCCAAAATCTAATATTAATTGAAATCAAAAGCTAAAAAGAATTAAATAAATCAAACAAATCATTTAATTGTACAATTAATCTAAATAATTGTATAGTTGAATTAAAATCAAATTTAATGCATTCAAGGGGTACACATGGCCAAAGAAATTAATTAAATTCAATTAATTAATTCCTAATTTCTCTCACCCACCACATGGGAGGAATTACCTCAACCAATAGGAATTAAGGATTGGACTCACATGGATCAAAGCCACATTCAATCTCAATCACTCATAAGGAGAGATCATCTTGACCACTCATTTTGTCTCATTGTCCCAAGCTTTGAAGACAAAATATTTAAATTGTCCCCATATTTGAAACCCTGGACTTAACTCAAACTCAACCATGATCAAATCAACTCCACCCTCTATGCTTGCTATAATCTATAAATAGAAGTCCAAAATCAAGAGAAAAGGATCACAATTACATCTTTGAATTGCATCATTACTACGGTGAATTTGAGCTAGGAGCATTTTTAGAATAATTGAGCATTGTTTTGAGTAAATAGGCTTAATTGAATAATCATTTAGCATAATTCTCATTTTAGAGCTGTCACTAATGGAGGCTTGCTAGGAGCTTTGCATTAACATCTTTAACTAGAGAGCTATAGGATGTTCATTATCATTATTTTCATTAAATAGCTTCCTAATTATTGTATTTTAGCTTAATTTTATTGAAATTGATGTAGGAGCATCTCGGGTTCTTAGCAATCCCGTGTCACCAAAAAGAAAGTTAGAGTTGTTCAGTTTTCTCGGTAGTCGCTCAGCTCCTTCTTTGACCGAGTTGCTCGATCAACTTACCGAGTAATTTCCTAGTGCTCGGTAACCTTGCTCACCGAGTGGTTTATTTTGATTTCCTGTTGAGGCTAACTTGTGCATTAAATTTTGGTCGTGGAGTTAATGTTGTTATCGATCATTGGGAAGAGTATGGACCTAGATCTGGTGGTTCCTTTCTCCAATGATGGATTTGAAGGCCAACTTGTTTTGATAGCCTCTTGTATAAATGTAGTTGTTGTTCATAGTTTTAGGAAGGTATCTAGAAGTAGATCAATTTTAGAGAAGATATTTCTAAAAGATGAATCCTCAGTTGTTGGAGGAATTATTTGTTAGTCTTTGATTGTAATTGGCCGTAACTGGGAAGGCCTTACAACCCAACATGTATGAATCCATTGATGAATAATATATGATATGTTCTGCATTCTCTCTTCCCTTTTATGTTTTTTCTTCCATGTGTGGGATCTCTGCAAGGGGGTTGTGATTAAGGTGTACATTTGGCCCTTCATCCTACCCTACCTTGCGTTAGGTGGTATCAGAGTGAAGTTGAGATTTGGATCTAGATTTGTGAATCTAGGTCGAGGGTTCCTTCTTGTGAAGCCCTAGTTGATATTTGTTGTGGGTAGAAGATTGCAATTTGACCTACAATTGCAAAGGGTTTTCAAGATGGTTCATGGAAGGTAAGATGTAGATCCAAGATTGGTAGATATGTTAAGACAAATTGCTGCTAGGTTAGAAGCTATTGAGACAACCCAATGATGAGGAAGACATCTTGAAGATGTTAGTGATGACAAAATTGAAGAGGAACAAGGTGAAACAGAACCTGCACCTATGATGGATTAGGGTGAGGAAATATTGTTGAAGGCCTTGACAAATTTGAAGTCTACACCACATTTCAATCCTCTTGAATACAATGGAAGGATGGATTCAGATGAGTTGATGGATTGGATCACTAAGATGGAAAAGTATTTTGAGTATGAAAATATCCCTGAGGAAAAGAAGGTGAAGATTGCAAGCACAAAGATGAAAATACATGCATCCTTGTAGTGGGAATATCTACAATTGGATAGGAAAATGAAAGGCAAAGACAAAATCAAGGTATGGAATAAGATTGTGAATAAGATGAAAGGAAATTTCTTACCATGTGATTATCAGATTAATCTAGTTAGGTGAATTCAAAGTTTAAGACTGAAAGATAGCTCGGTAAAATATTATATTGATGAATTCTATAGATTAGATATTAGATATGGACATGATGAAGATGAAGTGGAAAGAATTGCTAGGTACCTAAATTGGTTAAGAGTTTCTATTCAAGAAGAAATTAGTTTGGTTAAGCTGGAAAACATTGAGGAAGCTTATTAGTTTTCCTTGAAATCTAA
Source organism: Chamaecyparis obtusa (assembly GCA_027943335.1). NCBI lineage: Eukaryota > Viridiplantae > Streptophyta > Pinopsida > Cupressales > Cupressaceae > Chamaecyparis > Chamaecyparis obtusa. The sequence goes on along the minus strand of BSBK01000508.1, from coordinate 2,421,446 downwards.
AGAGAAATTGAACAAAAGACATGAGACAAGAGAGAGAGGAAGAGGTAGATCTTATGGTGAAAATAATAGATTTGATCAAGACAAAACAAATCTGGATAAAGGAAAGATCGAGTGGAAAGGTGAAAGTTTGGCTAGAGGAAGAGGTAGTATCTACTAAGGTGGTTATAGTAGAGGTGGAATTTCTTCCGTGTGTGGGATCTTTACAAGAGGGTTGTGATTAAGGTGTGCCTTTGGCCCTTTGTCCTACCCTACCTTGTATAAGGTGGTATCAGAGCGAAGTTGAGATTTGGATCTAGATTTGTGAATCTAGGTTGAGGGTTCCTTCTTGTGAAGCCCTAGTTGATATTTGTTGTGGGTAGAAGATTGCGATCCAACCTATAATTGTAGAGGGTTTTCAAGATGGTTTGTGGAAGGTGAGATGTAGATCCAAGATTGGCAGATATGTTAAGACAAATTGCTGCTAGGTTAGAAGCTATTGAGACAACCTAGCAAAGAGGAAGACATCTTGAAGATGTTAGTGATGATGAAGTTGAGGAAGAAAAAGGTGATGTAGAACCTACACCAATGATGGATCAAGGTGAGGAAAGATTGTTGAAGGCTTTGAAAAATCTAAAATCTACACCACACTTCAATCCTCTTGAGTACAATGGAAAATTGGATTCAGATGAATTGGTGGACTAGATCACCAAGATGGAAAAGTACTTTAAATATGAAAATGTCCTTGAGGAAATGAAGGTGAAAATTGCAAGTAGAAAGTTGAAGAGTCATGAATCCTTATGGTGGGAACATCTACAGTTGGACAAAAAGAGGAAAGGCAAAGACAAAATTAAGGTATGGAATAAGATGGTGAATAAATTGAAAGGAAAGTTTTTACCTTGTGATTATCAGATTAACCTAGTTGCTAAGTTAGGTGAATCCAAAGTTTGAGGCAGAAAGATAGCTCGATAAAATATTATACTAAGGAATTCTATAAATTAGATATCAGATCTGGACATGATGAAGATGACATGGAAAGAATTTCTAGATACTTGAATGGATTGAGAGTTTCAATCCAAGAAGAAATCAGTTTGGTCAAGTTGGAGAACATTGAAGAAGCCTATCAATTTTCCTTGAAAGATCAGGAGAAATTGAACAAAAGGCATGAGAAAAGATAAAGAGGTAGAGCTGGTAGATTCCCTAGAGGAAGAGGAAGATCTTATGGTGAAAATAATTGATCTGATCTGGAAAAGACAAATCTGGATAAAGGCAAGACCAAGTGGAAAGGTGAAAGTTCATCTAGAGGAAGAAACAATAACTACCAAGGTGGTTATAATAGAGGTATTTTTTGAGGAAATTGTTACAATTGTGGAGAAGGACATAGGTCATTTGAGTGTACACATGCAAGTAAGAAGGTTGGTAGTAGTAGGAATGATTTGGTGCAAGAAGACTCACCGAATGAACCTGAGAAAGAAAATAACTTGATGGTCAGGAGAGAACTATGGAGTGAAAGTAATAAGGAAGATTCGGTAAAGAAAATTTTGTTCAAGATAAGATATAGAGTTTTTGATGAAGTGTGGAAGGTAATCATTTATAGTGGAAGCTCAGATAACTTGGCATTCGAGGAAATGGTTATGGAGTTACAATTTGAAAGGTTGAAACACTCGAGACCCTGTCAAATTTCATGGATCAAGGATGAGCATACACTATTGGTAAGTGAACAATGTTATGTGAATTTGAAAATTGGAAAGTACTATGATAAGATGTTATGTGATATCATGCCTATGGATTGTTGTAATATTTTGTTAGGTAGACCTTGGAAATATGATAGACATTCTATATATGATGGGAGATTGCATAAATATACTATTTGGGATGATGGGAGAAAGAAAATCTTGTTACTGTTGATTGAAGAACTTGATAGTAATATTTGTACATCTGTGAAAGTTTGTTTGATGGAAGGAAGAAATTTTGTTAAGGATTTCAAGAATAATGATGTATGTTTTTTTGTAATTCCTAACAAATCAAGTGAGAAGATAATGTATAACATCCATGAAGAGATTGATAAGATGCTCACCTAGTACATGGAGATAATTTTTGATAATGTACCTGATGGTTTACCACTGAAGAGAAGCATTGATCATTGTATGGATCTAATTCCTAAAGCTGGTTTATAGAATAAAGCACCACATCAGTTAACACCTACCAAGAATAAAAAATTAAACCGACAAATCCAAGAATTGTTGCAGAAAGGTTTGATTCAAGAAATTTTGAGTCCATGTGTAGTACCAACTGTATTGACACCTAAGGAGAATGGAGAATGGTGAATGTGTAATGATTCCAAAGCAATAAACAAGATAACAATGAAATAAAGGTTTCCTATACTGAGAATGGATGACATAATGGATAGTTTAACTTGAGAAAAGTATTTTACCAAAATTGATTTGAAAAGTGGATATCATCAGATCAAAATCAGAGAAGGTGATGAATGGAAAACTACTTTTAAGACAAGAGAAGGTTTGTATGAGTGGTTGGTTATGCCTTTTGGTTTAACTAATGCACCGAGTACTTTTATGAGATTGTTGAATGAGGTTTTGAAGAAATTCTTGGGTAAATTTGTTATTGTATATCTAGATGACATTCTAATATTCAATAAGACTAGAGAAGAGCATTTGTTGCACATTGAGCAAGTATTGCAGAGGTTGAAAGAAGAAAAGTTGCTGATTAATCTGAAAAAGTGTTCCTTTATGAAAGAAGAAATTGTGTATTTGGGATTTGTGATTTTAGCTAATGGTTTGAAGATGGATCTTGAAAAGGTTGAAGCTATTTTGAATTGGCCTACACCTAAAAATTCTAGTGAGGTAAGATCATTTCACAGTTTAGCAAGTTTTTACCAAAAGTTCATCAAAAATTTTAGTTCAATTTGTAATGCTATGACTGAGATTATGAGAGGAGATAAAAGAGAATTCAAGTGGACACATGGAGCTGATAAAGGTTTTGAGACTTTGAAGCATAAGGTTACTGAATTACCTATGTTAGCTTTACCTGAATTTAATAAGGTATTTCATGTTGAATGTGATGCAAGTGGTAGTGCAATAGGAGCTGTGTTGAGTCAAGAAGGTAAACCTTTTGCTTTCTTTAGTGAGAAATTGAATGATGCAAAAAGGAAATATTTTCTGTATGATCAAGAGTTATATGCTATTGTTCAAGCCCTAAAGAAATGGAGACATTATTTGATACCGAGTGAATTTGTGTTGTATCTTGATCATAAGGCTTTACAATATTTGGGTAGTCAGAATAAGTTGAATCACAGACATGAAATGGGTTAAATATCTACAGAGTTATACATTTGTGATAAAACATAAGAGTAGAGTCACTAACTGAGTTGTTGATGCATTGAGTAGAAGAATATCTTTGATGACTTAAATGAGAATTAAAGTTCTTGGTTTTGATGACATGAAAGGATTGTAGGAAATTGATCCTAATTTTTCTGATATATGGAGGAAGTGCAAAGCACCTATTAAAGATCAACTAAGTACTAAATGAGAAGACTATTTCATTCAAGAAGGTATGTTGTTTAAAGGTATTCGGTTATGTATATTGAGAGGATCGATGAGAACTAATTTGATAAAGGAGAAACATAGTAGTGGTTTTGCTGGACATTTTGGCATTAAAAAAACATTGAATTTTCTTAAGGAGAAATAATTTTGGCCATAGTTGTATAAGGATGTTTAGAAATTTTTGAAAAGCTATGGAGTTTGTCAAGTTGCAAAAGGAGTAAGTCAGAATACTGGATTGTATATACCAATTTCTATTCATGAGAAACCTTGGATTGATATCAGTATGGATTTTGTTCATGAATTATCGAAGACAGTAAGAGGCACTGATTCCATATTTGTTGTTGTACATAGATTTTCTAAGATGGCACATTTTACACCCTATAGAATAAGATCAGATGTAGTACATATAGTAGATCTTTTCTTTAAAGAAATTATCAGATTACATGGATTACTTAGTGTTGGATATTGCTAATGCATGGAGAGGTGATTGAGACATTTAATATATTTAATCAGTACGTTACTAAATAGGAACTCATACTATTTTCATCTATGTTTTTCCACTGATATCAACATATGTCTCTGTGAGGAGATCAGGTTGGGTACCACAATGTGCGGACACTATACAGATGTTTCAGATGCTACAAACACAAATGGGAGTTCAGGAGGATGTTGTGATCTTATATTCAAGATCACATCATGTACTGTTTCATATTGGATGAGTTACAAATGTTTTGGTGAAGACTGATCACTGACTGTGACAGTGAGAAATGATAGACTTAGTCTCTATTTTCTGTGTATAGCTTACAAACGATATGGAGTCAATGTATGCAAACTTAAGAGATGAAAGACATGGTATTGAAGAATGTTCTATGAACTACACAAGGTACAAAAAGCAGGATGATGGCAGTTGTGGTGTGTGTTTTGGAGGTGATCTATTTGGAAGCTGACTACAGAGATGTAGCATGTATGATGGATGGAAAACTTGAATTAAGGATGTCGGTCCTAATTGTTGTAATTTAATCATTGTATACTCATTTTAGATACTGTGTGTATCTTAGAAAAGGTTTATGTAATTGTTTGTAATTAGGAAAGCCTTATGGGCTGACTTGATCATGGATAATTTTAATAGGGTATATATGTAAGGTCTTTTCTTTGGAAAAGATATGGACGTGAAGAAGGTGATATAAAGAAGTTGTAAAAGCTATGAGCTTGTGTCTACTATATGTAGATAAGAGGTTTTTTGGTGAACTTCATTGGAACTGATCAAGCAAAGATAATTGCTACCATAACAGTTCAAAAAGATTGTGTATTTCTTCATATACACTTGTGTTGCAAACAATGAGTTCTGAAGGTGGATTTAAACTTCTTTGGGCAGTGAGCCTTGGGTAGTGAGACCTCCCTTTCTTCTTGAATCCTAATAGCGTCTATACTCTAATAAGGATTATGTATTGTAATGTTTCAATAAGCTCCTAATAGGGCTATATCTTCTAATAAGGATAACTATACTCTTAGTACATCATTTGTGGGTGCTAATTCCCATTGGGTCTTTTACCTTAAACAGGATTTCCCTGAGACCAAAATATTGTGTTATTGTGTTAGGATTTATTGTGTTCATTAGATCTAATATTACTGCTACTTAAAGTTTAAAGTTTAATAATCTTCCATACAACTGATTCACCCCCCCTCTTAGTCATATTGTGGACTATTATTCCTAACAATTGGTATCAGAGCTACTGGTCCTTAGAGAGAAAGCTTAACAACTTGAGGTGATCTTGGAGATGGCATTCTATAGGAAGGATAGTCTAAAATTTGATCCTGATAACTTTGACAGTTGGAAGAACAAGATGAGAACTCACCTATTTTTTTTAGGCATTGACTATTGGTTGATTACAAGGAACAAGGTAGATATAAAGTCTGAAGCTGAGTTGACAACATCTACTAGAGATGAAAAGAAGATATTTTCACTTAACATGATTGCAAGAGAAGTATAGATCAATGCACTCTCTAAAGGAGAGTTTACTGAAGTTGAAGACTTGGATTCAACATACCTAATTTGGGAAAGATTAGAAGCACTATATGAGGGAGACAAGTTCTTGGCCAAATAATGGTATCATAAACCCATAGCAATGGACTGCCTATTTTAGGATTGGACACCCTAATTAGTTTCTAAATAAATTATTCAATCTCATTTAATTATCAACTAGGGACATAAACTTGGAATGGCATTCACAAAGTATATGCTCCAAACTCTCTCAATCTTATCACCATCCTATGTAATTCAAATGCTTATGCTTTAGGGAAACTATGCTAAACCAACAAATGAACTTATTCTAACAAAGCATGGAATCACGGGTAGGAATTACTCTAACCACCTATGCTGCAAGAATAGTCCACCAATTCTGTTATCAGTAGCTACAAGAACAACAAATTTCTATCTTACTTAGAAATAAATAGGGAAATGAATTCTACACTAATAGAATAATTCACTCATCAAGTGGGCCCCCTTGAATGAGTGAACATGAAATACAATCAAGATAAAAGATATAAACTCAAAATGAGCATTCTATTCATCCATAACAAAATGATTACACTTGATTGAAAATAGTATCACAATAGTTCTATTATAAAAACCAATTCATTCAACTAACTCCTAAAGAGTTATAATCAGTCGATTATTTGAAGGAAAACTACAACTACCTCTTAAATCCATGATCACTTCATAAATGAGGATTAGTTAGAGAATCATAAAGTTTCAGAATAGAAACAACATTAGACATGAATAAATATCCAGGAATATAACATGTTGAGGGAACTAAATCCACGCGCTGCATGCAACATAAAATAGCAATTGATTTTCTCCACTTGCGAAGATCTTGCAATCCATGGTTGGCTTTGACTATTCCAGTGCCACCATATCAGTTCTTGAATGCTCACTGTAAACACCTGCAAAAAAATCAATGTGCACACAACCTCCCATATACATATATATCCTTATCATTAATATTAGGAAAAATGGTATAAAGTTCTAATTAACACTCTTGCAAATCCTATGGCTATAGGAGGAAGACTACCCAAAATATAGCTTAGGCAAGGAAACATTCATTAACATGTATAGCTACTGCATTATACCATTCATGTCCATGAATTCAAGAAAATACCATGTCTTTAAACTATCCACATTTCTATTTCATATCTTCACATATATATAACATATATATAAAAACCATAAGTTCATATGCTTGAAAACCATAAATTCAGGTCTGCTTGCAAAATCACTATTTGAAAGAAGGATAAAAAGTACTAAGAAAGATGTCCTTTTAGAAGCCCATCAAAAAGTATACCAAACAAGCAAAGTTAAAAAATTGGAAGACAAAGATGGAGAAGCTACAAATGAATGGGGATGAAAGCATTAGGGCTTATGTTCAAAGGGTTATAGAAGCTGTAGTTGGAATTAGAAACTATGGAGGCACTTATGATGAAGAAGTTATTGTGAAGATCCTTAGATCATTGACACCTACTTACAAGTTCAAGGCTATGTCTATTCAAGAAAATATACCTCTAACTCCAAACTTTAGCAGAGAGATGTTGATTGCAAAGCTAACTACTTTTGAAGCTGCAAAATTAGGAGAGGCTATACCTAAAGTTGAATATGCATTTAAGGCATTTGCACACAAGAAATTGTCTACACTTCTGAGCACCAGCAATGAAGACCTAAACGAAGAGCTTGGTGAGTATGCTGAGGAAAGGGAACAGATAATGGCAGAAGAAAGAAAGATGGATGAAATTATTGCATTGATTTCTAGAAGAGAAAAGAGAGGTAAGGGAAAATTTGAAGGCAAGTTACCCTTGAAATTTTTTTCATGCAATAAGGTAGGTCATTTTGCATCTAGATGTCCTACAAGAGTTCCTAAGTACAAACCTAAATTTTCCAAGATTAAAAGGGACAAAGGATGTTATTATGCTAGTGAAGGCATTTCTGATGATGATGATTTAGATTATGAAGAGATCGGATTTGTTTCTATTAGAGATGAGCCAGTGCATGAGGAAAAATATTTAGTATCTCATGTTGACAAGAAACTGAATGGATAATAGACAGTGGTTGTTCTCATCATATGAATGGAGATAAAAATAAGTTTGTTAAATTAGTAAAGTATGATGGTGTTTTTGTGAGGTTTGGAGACAATCTTCCTAAATCTATCATAGGAGTAGGATCTATCACTCTGGATGGAAAGACTAATACATATAATGTACTACTTGTTGAAGGATTAAAACATAACTTGTTGAGTGTTGGATAGTTAATGGATAAAGAGTTTAAACTAAGTTTTGTTAATGGTAAATGTTTTATCAAAAGTAAGGTAGGTACGCTGATTTCAACCAGTACTAAATCCAGAGGTAATGTATTTGAATTAAATACATCTAGAACCTCTTGTTTTGTTGTGAAGGTTGATGACAGTTGGTTATGGAATAGGAGATTTTGTCATGTTAATTTTGATAACATTTTAAAGGCAAGTATGACTAATGTAGTAAGAGATCTACCAAAGATTGTGAAACCATCTAACACTATTTGCAGAGAGTGTGTCATGGGAAAATAGAATAGAAGTAGTTACAAAAGCAACGCATATACATCAAGAGAGAAGTTGGAGGTGGTATACATAGAGCTATGTGGACCTACAAGGAAAAAATCATACTATGGTGAAAAGTATTTCATACTCTTTGTTGATGACTTTTCTAGAATGATGTGGGTTACTTATTTGAAGGAAAAATAAGAAGCATTTGATAAATTCAAGTTGTTCAAAGAAAAAGTAGAGAATGAATCAGGTTTAAAGATTAAGTGTCTAAGGTTAGACAAAGGTGGAGAGTTTACTTCAAACTTATTCAATTCATACTACGAAGAGCATGGAATAAAGAGACAAACATATGCTCCTTGGACTTCACAACAGAATGGGATATCAGAGCAAAGGAACATGACTATACTTGATGCTGCTAGGATAATGTTGCTTGAAGGAAATGTATCTCATGTACATTGGAGAGAGTCTATTGGAACAAAAGTGTATACATTGAATAGAATTCAAATCAGAGAAGGCACAAGTAAGACTCCTTATGAATTATGGTTTGGTCACACTCCTACTGTAAAATATTTTAGAATATTTGGTAGTAAGTGTTATATCAAGAGAGATGATGAGATATGAAAGTTTGATGCTAGGAGTGACGAAGGAATTTTTCTTGGTTACTCTATTAAGAGAAAGGCTTACAAATGTTTCAATCTGAGATTGAGGAAGATGGTTGAAAGTAACAATGTAAGAATAGATGAAAAGTTTCAGATACAATAAAGAATGTATGACAGTAATAAGATTTTAGAGATCAAAGAAGCTACTACTATTGCAGAAGGAGAAGAACTTTTTGAGGCAAAAAGTGAAAAAGAGGCTTGTGATGTTGTCATAAGTGAGGCTACTAAGGTTCCTAAAATAATGAGGTATGTAAAGAATAACCATCCTAAAAATCAAATTATTGGCAATACCAATCAAGGAGTATTAACTAGATCATAGGTTAGAGAAGAAATTTCTTTAATTTATCAAGTTGAACCAAAAAATATAGATGAAGCATGTAGAGAGGAATCTTGGTTAAATGCTATGAAGGAAGAGATAGATCAGATAAATGTTAGCTTGTGGTGACTGATCAGGAAAATACTATCTAGGAAAGTACTGTACACTTTTCATTTGTCATGGGGTTTGGGGTTAACTTGTCAAGCATTTTTGAGTTGACATGTCAAACATTTCCCTAGGTTGACTCGTTAAGCCTTTTCTTAGGCTGAATCGTCAAGTATTTTAGGGTTAACTTGTTAACCAACATAAGCCTTGTTATATTGGCTTAGGGTTAGGGATTTCATTATGATGTATGATTTTAGTACTTGTGATAGAATTGAGCTGTAAGGGATTACAGATTGTAATCAGGTTGCAATCACTAGATAATAAAATATTGGACTCACTGTTGGTGGACGTAGCCCAGGGATTGGGTGAACCACGTTAAATATTTATGTCTTGTGTTCTCTTTTGTGTGGTTTATTGTTTTCTAATATTGGTTATATTTGCATGTAATTTTTTTTCTGCCTTGTTAATCCTAACAATAAAGAAGAATGACACTTGGGAATTGGTTCCTAGACCTAAAAACAAAAATGTAATAGGAAAAAAATGGGTTTTTAGAAACAAAATGAATGAAGAAGGAGTTGTTGTAAGAAACAAAGCAAGGCTAGTATGCAAAGGATATTCACAGCAAGAAGGCATAGAATTTGAAGAAACATTTTCTCCTATTGCTAGAGTAGAGGTAGTAAGATTGTTCTTGGCTTATGCTGCACATAAGAACTTCAAGGTGTATCAAATGGATGTGAAATTTGCATTTCTAAATGTGGATCTTGAAGAAGAAGTATATATAGAACAACCTAATGGATTTACACTATGTGAAGATAGAGACATTGTGTGCAAGTTGAAGAAAGATCTGTATGGGCTGAAGCAAGCCCTAAGGTCTTGGTATGCAAGGTTAGACAAGTACCTACTTTAGCTTGGATTCAAAAAAGGTAATGTGGATAGTGATTTGTATTTAAGAACTAGTGAAGATGGAATCTTGATAATAGAAGTCTTTATTGATGATATTATCTTTGGAGGTAATGATGATCTATGTAAGAAATTTTCTAAGGAAATAGAAAGTGAACTTGAGATATCCATGATAGGTGAAATGAAATTCTTTCTTGGATTGTAAATAACTCAGAATGAGAATGGTATCTTTATTTCTCAGATTAAGTATCTCACAGAAATGCTAAAGAAGTTTGGAATGGAAGACTGCAAACTAGTAGGAACACCCATGGTGATTGGTGATAAGCTAACAATTGATGATGAATCAAAGAATGTTTTTCAGACCTTGTAGATATCAATGGTTGGAGGATTACAATATTGGACCCACACTAGACCAGATATTGCTAATGTTGTTGGAATTGTGGCTAGATATCAGGCAAAACCCAAAGAAACACACCTAGCTATTATGAAAAGGATATTGAGATATCTAAAAGGAACCATAGACTATGGCTTATGGTATGACATAAATGATAGCTTTGAAATTTGTGCTTCTACTGATGCTGATTGGGCATGAAATATTGATGACAAAAAGAGTACTAGTGGTGGTGCATTTTTCCTTGGGAAAAAGTTGGTTTCTTGGCTAAGTAAGAAACAAGATTGTATAGCACAATCTACTTCTAAATCAGAGTATGTTGCTACTGCCATAAATTGCACTCAAATTGTTTGGATGAAACAAATGCTGATAGACATTGGAATAACTTTTGATGAGCCTATGGTTATCCATTATGATAAAACCAGTACAATGAATATGTCAAAGAATCCAGTGATGCAGTCTAAAACTAAACATATTTCTATCAAGTATCACTTCTTGAGAGACAAGGTGGTAGAGAAGGAAATTAAATTAGAATATATTAGTACACAAGAATAGATTGTAGACATATTCACAAAGCCAGTGCCAAAAGATACCTTTGAATATCTTAGAGGTATGCTTGGGGTTCAAGCCCCTCCTATTTAGATTAAATGATGCATATATGCATCGGTCTAGAGGTTTTCAGAGCCTTATCATAATCTAGACTAGATGTAGGGATCTACTCCTCAGGGGGAGTGATCATGGAAGAAAGATGTTGGAAAGAAGTTGATCACTCATGGAACCCTTTTCCATTGTTGTCAAAGGGGGAGTGTTTCTATGAGAAAATACCTATTGTATGGGGAGATTGTTTGGTTGCAGAACTTTGGATTGATATAACTTTAGGATGATGGATTTCCCATATGTTGACATCAATACCAAAGGGGGAGATTGTTGGATATTGGTAATGCATGGGGAGGTGATTGAGACATTTAATATGTTTAATCAATACATTACTAAATAGGCACTTATACTATTGTCATCTATTTTTTGTTACTGATGTCAACATATGTCTCTATGAGGAGATCAGGTTGGTTACCACAGTGTACAGACACTGTATGGGTGTTTCAGATGTTGCAAACATAGATGAGAGTTTAGGAGGATGTTGTGATCTTATATCCAAGATCACATCATGTAATGTTATATATTGGATGAGTTACATATGTTTTGGTGAAGGCTAATCACTGACTGTGATAGTGAGAAATGGCAGAGTTAATCTCTGTGTTCCGTGTATAGCTTACAAGCAATATGGAATTAGTGTATGTGAACTTAAGAGATGAAAGATAGAGTATTGAAGAATTTTCTATGAATTGCACAAGGTATGGAAAGAAGGATGACATCAGCTATGGAGTGTGTTATGGAGGTGATCTATTTGGAAGTTGACTACAAAGATGTAGCATGTATGATGGATGGTGAACTTGAATTAAGGATGTCGGTCCTTAATTATTGTAATGTAATCATTGTATTCTTGTTTTAGATACCATGTGTATCTTAGCAAGGGTTTATGTAATTGTTTGTAATTAGGAAAGCCTTATGGGCTGACCTGATCATGGATAATTTTAATAAGGTATATATGTAAGGTCTTTTCTTTGGAAAAGATATGGATGTGAAGAAGGTGATATAAAGAAGTTGTAAAAGCTGCGAGCTTGTGTCTACTCTATGCAGAGCATATTTTTTTTGGTGGACTTCATTGGAATTGATCAAGAAAAGATAGTTGCTGCCATAACAGTTCAAAAGATTATGTATTTCTTCATATACACATGTGTTGTGAACAATGAGTTTTGAAGGTGGATTTAACCTTCTTTGGGCAGTGAGCCCTCCCTTTTTTCTTGACTCCTAGCAGGATTTGTTCTCTAACAAGGACTATGTACTGTAATGTTTCAATAAGATCCTAACATGGCTATATCTTCTAACAAGGATAACTATACTCTTAGTACATCATTTGTGGGTGCTAATTCCCACCCGGGTTTTTACTTTTAACAGGGTTTCCCCGACACCAAAATATTGTGTTATTATGTTGGGATTTATTGTGTTCATTAGATCTGATATTGCTGCTTCTTAAAGTTTAAAGTTTAATAATCTTCCATAAAAATGATTCACCCCCCCTCTTAGTTGTATTGTGGACTATTATTCCTAACACCGAGGTGTATCATCTCTGACTGAGACAGTAAGCTTATTTGATACTTTTGGAAGACTCTTTGGAAAAAGTTGGGTACTGAGTTGAGGTATAGCTATATATTTCACCCATAGATTGATGGATAGACATAGGTTGTGAATAGAAGTTTGGGTAATCTTTTGAGATGTTCAGTTGGAGATAAACTAAGTAATTGGGATTCTATGTTGGCACAAGAAGAGTTTACATACAATAATTTAGTGAATAGGATCGGAGTACTGGAAAAACACATTTTGAGATTGTTAATGACATACAATTGAGAGGCATATCATATTTGAAGAATATTGTTGGTGAAGAAAAGAGAAGTGATGAAGGAGTAAAATTTTCTGAGTTCACAAAGATCTTGCATGAGGAAGTAAAACATAAGTTGGAGAATAGTAATAAAAAATACAAAGACAAAGCAAATAGATCAAGAAGACATAAGAATTTTACAATTGGGGATGAAGTAATGGTTCATTTGAAGAAAGGTAGATTTCCTAATGGAACATATGGGAAGTTGAAAATGAAGAAATTTGGTCCTTGCAAGATATTGAGGAGATTTGACAGTGGAAATGCTTATGAAATTGAATTACCTAATGACATGGATATATCACCTATATTCAATATTGTAGATTTGTATGAGTATTATGAACCTAATGAAGACATGACAGTACCGAATGATTATCTTAAGAAGAAGATAAAACAAGTTGAGAAAATTTTGGAACAAAGAGTTGGCAGAAGCATAAGAGGAAAATAATACATGGAGTATCTGGTAAAATGGAAGAACAAACTGATTGAAGATAGTTCATGGACTTCATAATCTGAGTTGGATTCAGCTTGAGTTGTACCTGCTACATAATTCAGAGAATCATTTCAAACAACCCTAGGTGTCTGATGCAGGAGCATCTTGGGTTCTTAGCAATCCTATGTCACCAAAAAATAAGTTTGAGTTGTTCAGTTTTCTCGGTAGTCGCTCGATTCCTTCTTTGACTAAGTTTCTCAGTCAGCTTGCTGAGTAATTTCCTGGTGCTCAGTAACCTTTCATACCGACTGGTTTATTTTGATTTCCTATTGAGGCTGACTTGTGCATTGAATTTTGGTTGTAGTGTTAATGTTGGTACGATCATTGGGAAGCATGTGGACCTAGATCTGGTCGTTACTTTCTCTAATGATGGATCTAAAGGCTGAATTGTTTTGGTAGCCTCTTGTATAAATGTAGTTGTTGTTTTTAGTTTTAGGAAGGTATCAAGAAGTAGATTAGTTTCAGAGAAGATAGTTCTAAAAGATGAATCCTCTCTTGTTAGAGGACTTCTGTATTGATCTTTGATTGTAATTGGCCACTATTGGGAAGGCCTTATAGCCCAACATGTATGAATCCATTGATGAATAATAAATGCAATTTTTTGCATTCTCTCTTTCCTGTTGTGTGTTTGCTTCCGCATGTGTGATCTCTGAAAGGGGGTTGTGATTAAGGTGTACGTTTGGCCCTTCATCCCGCCCTACTTTGCATCAGAAATAGTGATAAAATAATTATATAAAGGTACTTCTTGTACAAAAAATGGTGCCCATTGTGGGGAATTAGGCCTCAAATAACCAAATTTAGAAGTTATTTGCAAACATTCTATAAATTTTTCTTTGAATCCTTTGTTTGACAGGTGAAATAGCACATACCGAACCTTGAGTAGCGTGTATGAGAAAAGAAATGATGCTTTTGAGAAATGAAATAATGCTTCTATGATAAATTTTGGTGCATTTACATGGATTTTTGGTGCTTATAAAAAATTCTATCTTCTATCTATCATTCTTTCAACGCTTATACCCTGATTCCGTAGTGCCTGCATTCCCTGTACCATCACGTTGCAATTATTTTCAATTTTAAACAATGGTTTCTAATTTTTCTTTACATACATTTGAATATTAAAATAGCACATTTAATTTTTGTAATAGCACATAAAATTATTCTTGTGGCGCATTTTCTATCTGAAGTAGCATGTACAATCAGTTTTGTAGTGCGTAGCACTGCTTTCATTAATTTCAAATTCTAATAGTAAATACTATTTTCTTTGTGTTTTCTGATGACAAGACATAATTTTTTTTTTGAAACCAGAGGCCAGAATCCATAGTGAGGATAAAGACATCAAGAGAAGATTGAAAAGAGAAAAGATCATTCACATAAAAAATCTTCTTGAGGATTCCAAGAAGGAAGGTAAAGAATATGAAAAATACTTGCATATAATTGATTTGTACAAGTCTAAATTTGTTTCTTTATAGTGGATATTTATTCCTCAAAGTTATCATTTTCATCAATTTTAAAGAAAGCAGTAAAAGATCAATTGCTTGAATTTTCTTTACTTTGTCTGCCTTGTGTTGAACTAAAGATCTTGAGGAGGCAAATGAGCTAGAACAATCACTTCTAGGTGAGTATTCCAATGCAAAAATCAAATAAAAAATGCCCCAGTCTTTGCTAGCTATGAGAAAGGTAAGCCTATATCCTTTTACATTTTGCTTAAATTATGGAAAATTTAATTTGAATCTAGTTAATTATCGGCCTACTACTATTTGATAGATTTAGTAGTAGGCCTACACTCTTCACTTTTTAAGTGAATCAAAATGTGAAACCTACTAATTCTTTTGATTAAAATAAAGGCTAAGGAAAAAAACAAATACTAATCTTAAAGCCTATTGCTTGTGGAAGAAGGTATTAGGCGATTATGATCTTCACCTTTTAGGTGAATCAGAAAGCTAGAAATGCCTAATTACCTTTAGATTAAGAAGGCTTGGTAATTGAGCCTTGTTAATGGTGTTTGAAAGTGAGAAATAGTAGGGATATTCTCTTCACCTTTTGGTGAATCAAACTCCCAAACCTATTCTTTCACTTCATTAATTTCTTTCATATGAACATGCTAGAGAATTAGTGGGCTTGCCTCTCGAGAACATGCCTTAATGAGGCCTATGAGAGGGACAAACCAAAATGGGATACAATTTATTTTTCTGCAATAATTCGACCCACTATAAAATAAAAGACACTCATCCTTAATTGGGTGAGTGACAAAAGGATATCAATAATTGAACATCCTTTAGTAGTCCTTCGGAATTGCGTAGAACTCCAACATACCAGTGGTGGGAGGCCCCTATAATGGGGGATGAGAATTGATATTTTTTTGAATGGAATCCTTACTAGTACCTTACTAATTAGTAATCCTACCTAATAGAGCCATGTTTACAAACCAAATCTTACTATAGGTAGATTGCTTGAAGTACCTTCTTGTTAAAGACCTATGATAACGTTCTAAAATTTTTAAACATGTTGTGTTTAGAGGGATTTAAAAGAAAAGTGTAATTGTAGTTTCTTTGTTTGAAGATATATATAACAAGGAAGAAACATCCATTTCTAAAATCATCTTATATTTTTAAAAATCTTCCAAAAAGAACACTCACCAAGGAAGGGAAGCTTCATTTGACTCAATCCTTTGTTGATGTTGGTTTTCACGAGATCACATCAATTAAAAATATCACTCCAAGAAGAAGACACTTGCATAAAACAAGAAGTTCCAGAGTTCATATTCCAAACTCCTTTCATTAAAACACACAAACAATAAGAAAGACTCCCCAACCTATTTAAAGAAAGAGTCGATCCCATGGCTAGAAATTGAAATTTTTATGACTTTACCAAGGGAGAAACAATGAAGATAAAGATGAAACTCACCAAAGAAAGCAAGGGAAAGGAGAAACAATTGAATAAAAATCCAAAAGGGAAGCTTGAGATCCCAAATTCCTTGAAATAATGGAAAAACTCTTAGAAAGGAATAAAGAGAGACACTTCCTTAACTTTGCCCAATCATGGGTTAAGCTTCCTCATGATTACGACACAATGAACCTAAAGAAGGATGAGGAAGAGGAGAATCCATTAGGGGTGATGAAAAAAAAACTTAAGATGTTCCAAGCACAAATGATAATATGAAAAAGGTGGCCGTACCAAAACCATTCTCTATTGAGACCTTGTACCCCTTTCCTTTTGATCAAAACTGTTGGAGATTTGCCAGCAGGCCAGTACTGACTATATGTTTGTCATTGATGACAACACATGGAAAGTATCATGTGTGGAAGAATTATGAAGTTAGCTTTTAGTATATGTTGCATCGACATGTTATCAGCATGATATCATGGGTGTAGAGGTTAACTATTAGTATAGACAGTTATATAGCAGCTTGTGTCAGCAGTGTTCATGACAGAGTAACAGGCAATGTTTCATGTATGATTGTCCATAAAGTTATCATGGAGCCTTGCACGCTTGGATATATGATGAAGACATATAAGTGATGTTACATTCAAGGATGCAGAGTTTGATGATTAGTAAAATTGAAGTTATGCAGTCGCTATTCATCAGTAGCAGTTTCCTGTGTTTGTTCAGAAGAGCCGACATAGATTATATTGGTTTTAGAGTTGCACTTATCCTTTTGGTATGTGCCCTTAGATTTAATCTTGGAGAAGAGTTAGTGATTTTTAGTGAAGAGCACATAAAGTAATTCAGCTTGAGGAGAAAGATATAGTCATTTTGGTAGAGCCGACAGTGTGTAGCATGCATCTACAATTATCTTATTGGACAGGTCCCAAAATGTGTTGCGTGCTTAGTAGAGTTGACTAAATTATTATTGGAGCTTGTTATGGCTTCTCTAATATGATTTCAAGGTGGTTCTAATAGGCCAACTTGATTATATCATTTAGAGGAAAGATATTTATAGGCAGTCATTTGTGATTGCTTAAGTGTGGTTCAAAGTTGATCAATAGAGTAGAGTGTGTGAAGTGTTGAGCCATTCGAAGAAGGTTTATGTGACCAAGTAAAGTGTTTGTGATATACATTGGAACTGATCTAGACAGCAAGGCTAAGTGCATTTCACCAAGATCCAGATATAGTGTGTATCTATTATTCAGAAGGTTGTAGCCTTCACCCCTTTGAGCAGTGTGCTCTCAGATAGTGCATCCTCTCCCCTAATAGGGACTATTGTAAAAGAATCCTAATAGGGTCTAACCTTTGACTAGGTCTACTATACGAAATATATTGTAAAGAAACTACTAACAAGGTTAATGATCTTCTAACAAGGATCATAATACACTAGTGTAGAATATTAGTGGGTGTCAATTCCCACTGGGGTTTTTACCTATTTGGGTTTCCCCGTAACCAAAATATTGGTGTTGTGTTGAAGTGTTCTTTCATTGTGTTTATGCTTTATGTTTAAGTATAATTAATTGGATAAAGAATTGAAACTTGTAGATAATTGATTCACCCCCCCCTCTCAGTTATCTCTTCGGACTATTCCTAACAATTGGTATCAGAGCCAAGTGCCTCAGAGAGAAAGTTTAATAGCTTGAGGTTGATCAGATGGAATTCTTCAGAAAAGAAATTTCTAAGTTTGATGGAGAGAATTATCTTGATTGGAAGAACAAGATGGTGACTCATTTGTAGTGCATTTCTTTTGAAGTTTTTGATGTAACTATCAAAGTAGTCAAGATCCCTACCTTAGAAGACCTTGCAAAGGATGATGCTATTGATAAGAAAAAGTAATTATTCCATCATAATGCAATAGCCAAAGAAGCCCTTATCATCAACACCCTATCTGATAGTGAGTTTTCAAAAATAAAGAAGGTAGATACAACCCACAAAATATGGAAGTACCTAGAAGACACATTTGAAGGAGACAAACAAGAAAAGGATGCACGCAGAAAGACATGGAAGAAAAGATATAATGCATTAGAGATGCTACCTGAAGAAAACATCAGAGCTTACAATCAAAGAATCAATGAAGCAGTTGCTGGAATTAGGAACAATGGTGGAGAAATCTCAGAGGAAGACATTATGGAAAAATTGATGACTACTCTCACTCCAAAATATGAAAATAAGATCAACATCCCTGATGAGACAATGCAACTTACATCAAATTTCAAGAGAGAGACCTTGATCAACAAAATATCATCTTTTGAGATTTCAAGATTGCAGATAGAACGTAAAAGTGAGACAGCCTTCAAAGCAATAGTTCATGGTAAGAAATCTGCAAACACTTCTGGTAATTTTGATGATGATGATGAAGAGAAAACACTAGATGATTTCATTTCTATGATTTCCAAAAGAGAAAAGAAAGGAAAAGGAAAATATGAAGGTCAATTGCCATTTAAATGCTTTTCATGTAATAAGATTGGTCACTTTGCATCGAAATGTCCCTTAAGAGCTAGAAAGTTAAAAAATGAGTACAAGCCTAAATACTCTAAGGAATGTTAATATGCTAGAGATGGAGTTTCAGATGATGAATTAATTGAAGAAGAAATTGGATTTATTGTTATCATAGAGAAATGAACAATAAGACAAATCATGAAGATGATGAAGAGAAACAAGAGCTAGCATTGATTTCACAAGTTGATATAAGGACAGACTGGTTATAAATAGTGGTTATTCACATCACATGACAGGTGATAAAGATAGATTTTTTCATCTAGACAAATACAATGGTGGAATGATTAGATTTGGAGATAACACTCCTAAACCCATCGTTGGTAGAGGTACCATCACCTTGGATGGAAAGAATAGTACTGATGATGTTCTTTATGTTGATGACTTGAAACATAACCTACTAAGTGTTGGGTAGTTACTTGACAAAGGCTACAGATTGGAATTCAATGGAAACAAGTGCATCATTAACAACAAAGAAGGAGAAATAATTACATCAGGATCAAAGACTAAAGGTAATGTTTTTCAGCTTAATCTAGAAGCAAGTTGTTTTGTTGCTAAAGTAGATGATAGTTAGTTGTGGCATAAAAGACTATGTCATATCAATTTTGATAACATAGTTAAGATAAGCAATGTAAAAGTAGTAAGAGATCTAGCTAGAATAGAAAATCCAGTTGATACTATATATAGGGAATGTGTGATGGGAAAGCATGTGAGAAAATCATTCAGGAGCAAGCTCAATTTAGCAGAGAACAAGCTGGAACTGATTCATACAAACCTATGTGGACCAACTCAAACAAGATCATACTATGGTGAAAGGTATTTCATTTTGTTTGTTGATGATTACACTAGAATGATGTGGGTTGCATTCTTGAAAGATAAGTTAGAAGCATTTGAAAATTTCAAGATATTCAAAGCTAAGGTTGATAATGAATCTGGACTAAAGATAAAATGTCTGAGATTAGATAGAGGAGGATAATTCACCTTTGATAGATTCTATTAGTACTGCAAAGAACATGGCATAAAAAGATACTTAAGTGCACCTAGAACCCCTCAGTAGAATGGAATTGTAGAGAGAAGGAATAGGATCATCCTTGATATAACGCGCACCATCATGATTGAAGGAAAAGTTTCTCACACCTATTGGAGAGATGCGGTCAATACAACAGTCTATACCATCAATAGAATTCAATCAAGGCCTGGTGCTGACAAAACACCATATGAGCTATGGTTTGGTAATGTTCCCATAGTAAAATACTTTAGAATCTTTGCAAGTAAGTGCTACATCAAGATGGATGAAGTAGTAGGCAAGTTTGATGCAAGAAGTGATGAAGATATTTTCCTTGATTACTCTACTAAAAGTAAAGCTTATAGATGTTTCAATTTAAGATTGAAAAAGATCATTGAAAGTGCTCATGTTAAGATTGATGAAAAGTTTATGGCTCAAGAAAGATATCATGATTAATCATCCATGATTCAAGAAGAACCCAGACCCTCCACTAGTGAGACAGTTATTGAAGAAATGTTTGACAGTATTGATGTGTTATTCAATGAACCTGAGACAGGTGAAGAAGAAACTCCTAAGGCTGATGAGTTTGCATCACCTAAAGTTCCAAATTTTACATCTAGAAACCATTCCAACAAAGACATCATTGGAGATCAGAGCGGCAAAATCTTAACAAGATCACAAGCAAAGAACTAAGCTAGCAATGAGGCAGTATGCTTACTATCTTAGATTGAACCCTTAAGTGTTGAAGATGCATGTAATGATTCACATTGGCATGATGCTATGAAAGAATAACTTGATCATATCATTAAGAATGACACTTGGGAACTGGTCCCAAGACCTAGTGATAAGAATGTGATTGGAACAAAGTAGATATTCAAAAATAAGATGAATGAAGTTGGTATAGTTGTAAGAAATAAAGAAATGTTAGTATGTAAGGGATATGCACAAAGAGAAGGCATTGATTATTAAGACACATTTGCACCAGTGAGTAGATTAGAAGCTATTAAGTTATTTCTACCTTTTGCAACATTCAAAAACTTCAAAGTTTATCAGATGGATGTCAAGTTTGTATTCCTGAATGGTGAATTAAAAGAAGTATATATTGAGTAGCCGGGAGGATTTACTCTATCAGACAAACCTGATATGGTATGTAGATTGAAGAAATCCCTCTATGGACTTAAGCAAGCCCCTAGAGCTTGGTATGAGAGACTTGATGGATATCTAACAAAAATTGGATTCAAGAAAGGAGCAACAGATTTTAACCTATTCATTAGAGAGACATCTGAAGGACTATTACTTGTAGCTATATTTGTTGATGACATTATCTCTAGAGGTAATGACAAACTCAGTGCTGAATTTGCTAAAGAGATGCAGAGTGAATTTGAGATGAACATGATTGGACCTATCAAATACTTTTTGGGATTGAATGTACAACAGACAAAGAAAGGAAATTTTCATTAATCAGTCAAAGTATGTGAAAGAGATATTGGAGAAATTCAATATGGATGATTGTAAGCCAGTAGGGACACCTATGATTGTTAGAATAACTGAGAGGGAGGTGAATTAGTTATCCATAGTCCCAAATCAAAATGTATAATCCAAAAAAATTTCCTTAAAATTTTGTAACTCAGTAACATAAAATACTTTACTATCTGTGCTTTTACCAATTACTATTCAATTAATAGCTAATGATTACCAACCAAATCTAACATGTCATATGTAAAGTATGATAACAAACAATCACCACAATGAACACATAACACAAAAGATTTAACTTGAAAAACCTATGAAGGGAAAAACCACTTGGGACCGACAACCCAAAAATGTTCACTCTTCTGAAGTGAGGTCAGTGAAGACCCAACCTTGTTAAAGGTTACAAACACACTGTTAGGTGTGACCTTGTTAGAGGATTTTAGACCAACCATTATCATCCAACCAATAATCACTCTGGGGTTGACAGGATAAAAGTGCTCATTCTATGAATGAAACATATAAGAATTTTAAGTCCACTATATTAAGAGATTCCTTTGTTTACAATGGTTAAAATGTAACATAAGTTTGATCTGATTACAATACAACTTTAATTGTAGATATTCAGATCTATATTATGCTTAATCAAATCCTCTGATCAGTATTACAATTCTCTATCACAATAATCAATGACTTATTGTCGCTCGGTAATAGCTTTCTAATGCTTGGTAAACTCTATAGTTTGGTTCTCCTTAACCAGTTTGATCAGGCATACATGAAGCTTGTTCATGCAATAATTTTGCAGTCCTTCTTCTGGCATTAGTTTCATAATGAAACTCTGATCTCTTAAATAGACAAGTAAACCATTTTCTTTTCCTCCATTAGATTTTGCTTCTTATTCTCCTTCATCCATTTTTCTACTTAAACCTTCCTCGATAGTTGTGCTAATAACACATTTTGATTTCATCCTTTAGATCTTCCTTGAATTATGCTAGCCATTGATCTTCATAACAAACATTATCTCCTGTTGGATACAATTGTCTGAAGGAGATTGTTGGATTAATTGTGTGTTTTCTTTGATGTCACACAAATGTCATATCAATTATCATGCTCAGTTGGTCAGCAAAGTAGTTCCTAGTGATTACCGAGCTCAGTCGGTTAGCTAAGCGATTCTCAGTGTTTATCAAGCTCAGTCAGTCAGCAAGATGATTTTCTATGTTTACTGAGATCTCTCAATCTCCAAAGGATGTTGTAGAATTTGCAGTGGTAACCAAGTTCACTCAGTCACCAAAGGAATTCTTTTCGGATTAGTGTTTACCAAGCAAGGTCAGCCCAGTAAAGAATTTTATTAATTTGAGGAATAAAGTTTGTTTATTCAAGTTGACTATGGTAATGATTAGTAATGTTGGTAATGATTATTAGTGCCAACTTGACAATGTGAATGGACAATCCGAATGGTATATATAGAAGGTCAAGTTGTGAATTCAAAGTGTGTGCAAGTGGAAAAGAGTGAAAGTGTGGACAAGTGTGAAAGAAGAAGAGTGTGTGGATGAGCGAACATGCAAATCATTTTGAAGGAAAGTGTGAGTGAATTTTGAAGGATGGTTAGATATCCTTGAGGAGTAGCAGAGATATATTTGATCAAGAAGGATCTAGTGAAGCAAAACATAGATTTGTAATCAACAATTTAGTTGCATCATTATTCAGGTCATTCCATTGTTACTTTCTTACCATTGTAGCAGTGATTTCAAAATCTCTTAACAGAGTTGGTTTAACAGCCATTTTGTAAATCCTCTAACAAGGTGACAATTCTATTGAATTGTTTCAAAGACCTCTTACAAGGCCACTCCTAATAGGGTGATTAAATCCTCTAACAAGGTCACACCTAACAGTGTGTTTTGTAACCTTTTACCGGGTTGGCTCCTAATAGGGCATCACTTCAGAAGAGTGAAAAATAGTAACTAGTTACATTGGTGGTTTTTCCCATATTGGGTTTCCACATTAAATTTGGTGTCTCTTGTGTTCATGTTATTTTCTTTATGCATGCATGTTAATCACTAATGAATGCTTAAGATCAGTTATAATTAACACTCACTGCAATAACCGAGTTACAAAATTTCTCTATATGTTTGCCAAGTAACAGCAGTAAATGATTTAATAAGACATCTAAGGGATCTGTGGTAATATTTTTGTGGTTAGCTGATTCACCCCTCCCTCTCAGTTACTCCATCTATATTTCCAACAATTGGTATCAGAGCATTTGGTGCTTGCAAGAAGGTTTCAAGGACCTAAGCTAAAGATCAGGATGTCTTACAAGAGAGAAATTCCAAAGCTTAACAGAGATAACTTTTCAGCATGGCAAGGTCTCATGAGACTTCATCTGGCTTCCATTGGTGATTCAAGATGCAAATATCTTGATGAAGAATATATAGCTCCTACTGGCACATTATCTATTGAAGACATTGTAGAGAAAAATAACCATAACACCATGATGATAGACATTGCATCGGCTCTTAGCTATGAAGAATTTGATGAAATCAAAGACTGCACAACTACTTATGCAATGTGGAACAAGTTGAAGAAAATTTATGGTGGTGATGACAATGTGAAGAGAGCAAAAGCAGAAAGCCTAAGAGGACAGTTTGATTAGATGAAAATGAGAGAAGATGAAAACATTGCAAAATATGTTGAAAGGATCAAGGCAAGTGTTAGTGCAATCAGAGCTTCTGGAGGAAAAATTGATGATGAAACTGTTATAAGTAAGGTTCTCAGAACATTACTCCCTATCTATGCAATAAGACTATCTTCTATTCAAGAGAGAAAATGTGAACAAAATCACAATATAACTTTGGATGCCTTAGTGGGAAGATTGATAGCCTTTGAGTTGGATAACTATGACAACTATGTTCCAACTTCCAAAAATATTGAATCAGCATTTGAGGCCAAACTTTCACTTAAGAAGGGCAAGAAAATAAAGGACATCCAGTCAGAGAGTGAAGAAGAATCAAAGGAAAGTTTTGATAGTGATCTTGAAGTTATTGAAGCATTACTTGCAAAGAAATATTCTAGAGGCAGAGGTAAATACAAAGGTAAAACTCCCTTAATCTATTTTTCATGTGAACAAATTGGTCATATTGCAGCTAGGTGCCCAAACAAGAAAAGCAAGGATGAGAAGAAAGGTTACAAGTACAATGGCAAGAAGAATTTCAAATCATTCAAGGATAAAGGTAAGAAAACATGTTTTATGGCTAAGGATTCTGATAATAGTGAAGATGAAATTGTCTACATTGCTGTAAAAGATGAATTTGATGATGATGAAGATAAGATGGCACTTATCTCTCATGTAAGCAAAAATGATACATGGATCATAGATAGTGGATGTTCACATCATATGACTGGTGACAAAACAAAGTTTGAACACATTGAAGACTATGATGGTGGTAATGTAAGGTTTGGAAACAATGAACCTTGTTGCATAAAAGGAAGAGGATGAATCTCATTAACCAAAGAACTTATATGTGATAATGCATATTGGGTTGAAGGACTAAAGCATAATCTTCTAAGTGTAGCATAGCTAACCAACATTGGATTCAAGGTTGAATTCATGCATGGAAAAGCAAGACTGCTGTATGACAAGGGAAAACTGATTGGATCAGGCATACAAACCAAAGGTAACTTGTTTTATCTTGGTGAATGCTCATGTTTTGTTGCTCAAATTGAAGAAATTTGGTTATGGCACAAAAGGTTATGTCATGTAAATTTTGATAACATGGTGAAAATAAGCAAATTCAAGAAAGTAAGAGGCATTCCTACTTTGAAGAAACTTGATGTTGGTCTATGCAAGAATTGTCAGATTGGTAAAATGGGAAAGACTAGCTTTAAAATTAAAAACTATCAGTCTCAAGATATTTTGGAAATTGTGCATATTGATTTGTGTGGACCTATTGGAATTGAGAGCTATACTAGAGAAAAATTCTTTATTCTCTTTGTTGATGACTACTCTAGAATGATGACTATTATGTATCTAAGAGAAAATTCAGAAGCATTTGAGAAATTCAAATGGTATTTGGCAAGAGTAGAAAAGGAAACAGGGAAAAGAATGAAGTGCTTGAGATTAGACAGAGGTGGTGAATTCATCTCCCATGAATTCAATAATTTTTGCATTGAAAAAGGAATCAAAAGATAGGTATCAGCCCCAAGAACTCCTGAGAAGAATGGAATAGCTGAAAGGAGGAATAGATCTATCATGGATTGTGCAAGGACTCTAATGATCGAAAAGAACATTGCTATGAAATACTAGAAGGAAGCTATCAGCACTGTAGTTCATACCTTAAACCAAGTACAATTGAAGAAAGACACATTTAAAACTCCTTATGAGTTATGGTATGGCTATAAACCCAATGTAAGTTACCTAAAAGTATTTGGTAGTAAATGTTACATCTTAAAAGAATCTAGAAAAGGAAAATTTGATGTGAAAAGTGATGAAGGAATATTTTTGGGATATTCTTGAAAGAGTAAGGCATATAGATGTTTGAATTTGTCTACTCACAAAATCATAGAAAGTGCACATGTGAAAGTTGATGAGTTTGCATAAAAGACTAAAGAAGAAAGCAAAAAGGAACCAGAGGATTATAGGAGATTTGTTTACATTGAACTTGATACATTACTAGACACATCTATCAATAAGGAGACTACATCTACTGAGCCTAGTATAGTAACCAAGTCATAAGAAGAAGTTCAAACCAAGTCACAAGAAGAAGTTCAAATTGAGTCAGAAGGACCCGA
This sequence comes from Chamaecyparis obtusa, assembly GCA_027943335.1. Lineage (NCBI taxonomy): Eukaryota > Viridiplantae > Streptophyta > Pinopsida > Cupressales > Cupressaceae > Chamaecyparis > Chamaecyparis obtusa. Next base: position 2,395,302 of record BSBK01000508.1, on the reverse strand, counting down.
GTCTCAGTCTGAAGCTACCGAGCCAATATCTACTGAGCCTGAGCAACAAAAACTTGAAGATGAAATTAAAGAAGATGACAATGTAACTCATTCAAGAGGCAATGAACCTATATTGGCCAAGTATGTTAGGAGGCATCATACATCAGATCAGATTATTGGAAACAAATCAGAAGGTACTATGACAAGAAGTAAACTAAAAGGTACATGTTTACTTGCTGATTTTGAACCTAAAAATTTCAAAGATGCATTGGAAAATGAAAGTTGGATTGAGGCTATGAATGAAGAAATAGAACAAATAGAGAAGAACAAAACATGGACTCTTGTACCTAGACCTAAAGATAAAAATGTAATTGGAACAAAATGGGTATTTGGGAATAAGTTGAATGAAGATGGTCAAGTATCAAGAAACAAGGCTAGATTGGCATGTAAAGGATATTCTCAAGAAGAAGGCATAGATTATGGTGAGACTTTTTCTCCTATTGCAAGATTAGAAGGTGTAAGGACTCTACTTGCATATGCAGCACATAAAGGATTTAAGGTATATCAGATCAATGTAAAATCTGCATTTCTCAATGGTATTCTTGATGAAGAAGTCTACATTGAGCAACCTGAAGGTTTTAGTGATCCAGACAAAAGGAATATGGTCTACAAGTTACACAAAGCATTATATGGTCTAAAACAAGCCCCTAGAGCATGGTATGAAAGATTACATAACTATCTTATTCAGATTGGTTTCAAAAGAGCTAATGATAATAGTAGGTTGTACATCAAGGAAGGACCCGATAACAAAATTGTTTTGGCAGAAATATTTGTAGATGATACTATGTTTACAGGTAATGATGATCAGTGTAAAGAATTTTCAGAGAAAATGAACAAAGAGTTTGAAATGTCTATGTTTGGTCAAATAAAGTTCTTTGTTGGTCTTCAAATTCAGCAGAGCAAGAATGGTATCTACATTACTCAGTCTAAATACATCAAGGAAATACTTAAGAAGTTTGGTATGGAAGATGCAAAACCAGTTGGTACCCCCATGTGTACTGGACTGAAGCTTATGAAAGATGACGATTCAAAAGAAGTAGATCAGATCTTATATAGATCAATGATTAGAAAATTACAGTATGTAGTTCATACAAGGCTTGATATTGCCTTAGCAGTTGGTATAGTAGCAAGATTCTCAGAAAAACCTAGAGAAAATCATATGATGGCAATCAAAAGAATCTTGAGATACTTGAAAGGAACTAAAGATTATGGCTTGTGCTATAAATTTGGAGGCAATCTGGACTTAAAAGTGTTTACTGATGCTGATTGGGCAGGAAGCATTGATGACAGAAAGAGTACAAGTGGTGGAGCATTCTTTCTTGGCAAGAGGTTGGTATCTTGGACCAGTAAAAAGAAAAATTGCACATCCCAATCCATAGCAGATGCAGAATATGTTGCTGCAGTAGTAAACTACTCTAATATTGTTTGGTTTAAATAGTTATTGGAAGGCATGAAGGTTGAGATCAAAGAACCAGTTGTTATGTTTTGTGATAATACAAGTGCAATAAATATTTCAAAGAATCCAGTAATGCATTCCAAAACCAAGCACATTGCTATAAAATATCACTTTGTTAGAGAATTGGTGTAGGACAAGGAAATCAAATTGGAATATATTCATACAAAAGAATAGATTGTAGATATATTCACCAAGACACTACCTAAGGATGCATTCTTGTATCTAAGAGGTAAGTTAGGGATCATTCCCCTATCCGAAGTTCACTAAATAAAGTTTTAGTGATGCATCAACCAGAGCATATTGAAGATCAGTCAGTTGATGCAGCTTAGTCAAGGAATCAATGCATATGAATCAGTACTCAAGGTACATTGCTGTTCACCTGGTATGTGTTATCTTTGGCATGTGTTGTCAAAGAGGGAGAGTTTGCTGTCATATTTCAAAAATTTCTTAAGATTTCTAAGAGGGAGAGTTTTCTCAGAGAGTTTGAGAAGTTAAGAAGGAGAGTTTTCAGTTAGAGAGAGAAGTTTGCTAACTAAGATGAGAATCAAAATGAAGCTAAGGATATGTTCCTTATTCTATGTTTTCTGTGAAATTTCATTGTGCTATGACATGTTGTGTTGCCATCAATGCCAAAGAGGGAGATTGTTGGATAAAATTTTTTGAAGGAGATTGTTGGATTAATTGTGTGTTGTCTTTGATGTCACACAAATGTCATATCAATTATCATGCTCAGTCGGTCAGCAAAGTAGTTCCCAGTGATTACCGAGCTTAGTCAGTCAGCTAAGTGATTCTCAGTGTTTACCGAGCTCAGTCGGTCAGCAAGGTGGTTTTCTATGTTTATCAAGATCTCTCAGTCTCCAAAGGATGTTGCAGAATTCACAGTGGTAACTGAGTTCACTCAGTCACCAAAGGAATTCTTTTCAGATTAGTGTTTACCGAGCAAGGTCGGCCCAGTAAAGAATTTTGTTAATTTGAGGAATAAAGTTTGTTTATTCAAGCTAACTATGGTAATGATTAGTAATGTTGGTAATGATTATTAGTACTGACTTGACAATGTGAATGGACAATGTGAATGGTATATATAGAAGGTCAAGTTGTGAATTCAAAGTGTGTGCAAGTGGAAAAGAGTGAAAGTGTGGACAAGTGTGAAAGAAGAAGAGTGTGTGGATAAGTGAACATGCAAATCATTTTGAAGGAAAGTGTGAGTGAATTTTGAAGGATGGTTAGATATCCTTGAGTAGTAGTAGAGATATATTTGATCAGGAAGGATCTAGTGAAGCAGAACAAAGATCTGTAATCAGCAATTTAGTTGCATCATTATTCAGGTCATTCCATTGTTACTTTCTTACTATTGTAGCAATGATTTCAAAATATCTTAACAGAGTTGGTTTAATAGCCATTTTGTAAATCCTCTAACAAGGTGATAGTTCTATTGAATTGTTTCAAAGACCTCTTACAAGGCCACTCCTAATAGGGTGATTAAATCCTCTAACAAGGTCACACCTAATAGTGTGTTTTGTAACCTTTTATTGGGTTGGCTCCTAATAGGGCATCACTTCAGAAGAGTGAAAAATAGTAACTAGTTATATTGGTGGTTTTTCCCATATTGGGTTTCCATGTTAAATCTGGTGTCTCTTGTGTTCATGTTATTTTCTTTATGCATGCATGTTAATCACTAATGAATGCTTAAGATCAGTTATAATTAACACTCACTGCAATAACTGAGTGACAACATTTCTTTGTATGTTTGCTGATCAACAACAATAAATGATTTAATAAGACATCTAAGGGATCTGTGGTAATATTTTTGTGGTTAACTGATTCACCCCCCCTCTCAATTACTCCATCTATATTTCCAACAATCTCCATCACTGATTTTGATGTACTTTCCAGCTCATCAATTCTTAACGGCTAAACTAATCATTTAATTCTTTTCTCCTACTCGGTTAACAAAGAAATGTGTCGGTGAAGACAAGCTCAATTTATACTATGATCAGTATACACTACATCCCATCGGTGTATACTGAAATGCTTCATCAATCGACCACACTGCATTGTGTCTTTCAGCTCTTTTCCTCATCATAGATGAATGAAACATAATCAAGTCAATAACATAAGGTCATAGACTCATCAACAAGTTACTCAATGTATTCCTTATCCTCATCTGTCATATACATCTTCCTAATGTAGATATTTCTATTCTTCATCTCTTTTTACTCCTTTTCTACATATGTTTAGTTATAGTAACTTACAAAATAAGTGTTGTCAAACTAGTTGACATCAATGACAACATATTACTGATTTAATCATATTACATATCTAATCAACAACTTGGTGATCTCTAATCACAGATCTTCAATTAGGCTCTAAATCAATTGTAGTTCATCAATCTCTCCCTTTGGCATTGATGGCAACTCAAGTAATATGAAATATACCATACACATACCAAACATGTATTCTACAACTCTATGAACAAATGTTGTACAAGCTCTCCCTAGCTTAATATGTTTAATCACTATGTTACTCAACAAAATTACAAATGCAGCTTTGACATTCTGTAGATACAATCTTTTCAGCTCTTGGATTCCTTCTTTTGTTCTTAGTAACTGATCTTCAGTGCTCTCCCTTTCTTCAATTTGTCTCTCCCTTAGATAGTTCTCATCGGTGCATATTGTTTCATATGTTTCATATTGTTTATCTCTCCCTTTGACAACAATTCCAATGAAACAAATAAACATACAACTTTGTAGTAGCTAAGTAACTTTCTATTGTCCGGTGCATACTCTGTATCTCTATATACTAATATGCCAATCTGTTCCAGTTCTCCAACTTTTCACAACCTTAGACATGATCCGAAGTGTGAACTATGTTGCATCAACATGGATGATCTTCTGATAAGATTAGGCTGATACAACATCCAGATCACATTAGTGACTGGTAGATAGGGGACGGACCCCAAGTCTTGTCCTCAAGTATTTAAATGTATCCTTCGGTAGAGGCTTTGTAAATATGTCTACAAGTTGTTCTTTTGATGTAACAAATTCTAGCTTAACTTGCTTCTCCTATACTTTTTCTCTCAAGTAGTGATACTTAATTGATATATGCTTTGTTTTAGAGTGCATCATTTTGAAATGTTTATTGCACTGGTGTTATCACAGTATATAATCACTGACTCAGTGATTATTTTATTCATACCTTCTAGAACTTGCTTAATATATGCAATATTTGAATAGTTTGTAGTAGCAACAACATACTTTGGTTCAGCTGTAGACTAAGAAATGCAAGCCTTCTTCTTACTTGTCTAGGTAACAAGTCTTTCACCAAAGAAAAATGCTCCTCTAGTGGTACTTTTTCTGTCATCCACATTTCCAGCCCAATCAGTGTCAGTATAGACTCTAAGTTCAAACTTGCCTTCCTTAGGATGCCATAATCCATAATCTTCTATTTTCTTTAGGTATCTTAGGATTCTCTTTGTAGCAATCATGTGTGACTCTCTAGGGTTTGCAAAAAACCTTGCAACAATTCCCACAACATGTGCTATGTATGGTCTACTATGCACTACATACATTAACTTACCAATCATTGATCGGTACAGTGTCTGGTTCACTTCTTTAGTTTCATCTTCCTTAGTTAGTTTACATCTAGTAGCCATCAATGTTCCCACAAGTTTAGCATCTTCCATGCCAAATGTCTTCAATACTTCCTTGATATATTTGGATTGTGTGATGAATATACCATCATTCTACTGAATCACTTGTAGTCCAAGAAAGATCTTAATATCTCCGAACATAGATATTTCAAATTCACTTCTCATTTCATCATAAAATGACTTACAGATTTGATCTTAACCTCCAAATATAATGTCATCCACAAATATTTCAGCAATAAGAATTGTATCATCAGTATCTCCTTTCATATATAGATTTTTGTTCTCACTTGTTCTTACAAATCCTATACTTAACAAAAAAGTATGCAACCTCTCATATGAGGCTCTTGGTGCTTGCTTCAGACCATATAAATATTTATGTAATATACATACCATATCTTTCTTTTCTAGATCAACGAACTCTTCAGGTTGTTCTATGTAGACTTCTTCTTCAAGTATTCCATTCAGAAATGCTGACTTGACATCCATTTGGTAAACTTTGAACTTTTTGTGTGCAACATATGCAAGTATCATTCTGACTCCTTCCAATCTAGCAATAGTTGCAAATGTTTCACCATAATCTATTCCTTCCTCCTGTGCATATCCTTTGCATACCAATCTAGCTTTATTTCTTGTTACTTCTCCATTCTCATTCTACTTGTTCTTGAATATCCACTTAGTACCAATAACATTCTTATCTTTAGGTTAGGGTACTAAGGTCTAGGTTTTTTTCTTCTCAATCTATTCTATTTCCTCTTTCATTGCATTAACCCATTCATCATTTTCTAATGCAACTTTTACATTTTTCGGTTCATATTCACAAACTAGACATGTACCTTGTCTTGCTTTACTCCGTGTTTGCATGCCAGCTTGTTTGTCTCCAATGATTTTTGTTTCAGGATGGTGTCTTCTGACAAAACTCACCAGTATCCTATTTCTTCATTCTTGTTCATCCTGTGCAAGTTCATTTGCTTTCTTGGTAGGGCCTTCCTACTCTTTTATTTCTTTTTCCTATTCCTCGGTATTGTTCACTTGCTGACCGGTTGTCACTGTCTGTGTCATTGGTAGGTACTTAGGTTGTTCAATGTAAGTGAATCTACTATAATCCTCAAGTTCCTTTCTAATTTCCTCTACATTCTTATCATCAAACTCATCAACTCGAACATTAGTACTCTCAATCATCTTATTTGTAACTTTATTCATACATTTATATGCTTTACTTTTACTAGAATATCCTAGGAATATCCCTTCATCACCTTTTGAGTCAAACTTTCCATTTCTTTCATCTTTTCAGAATAAAACATTTGCTTCCAAAATTTTTGAAATAACTTACAGTGGGTTTGTGTCCAAACCATAAATCATAGGGTGTCCTATTAGTGTCCTTTAGTTGTACTCAATTTAGTAGATAGACATCAGTGCTAACGGCTTCTCTCTAGTATGTTTGAGAAACATTCTTTTCTATCATTAATGTCCTTGTGCAGTCAACAATTGACCTATTCCTCCTTTCAATAATGCCATTTTGCTGGGGTGTCCTCGGTGCAGAGACCTATCTTTTAATACCATGCTCATTACAAAAATTAGTAAATTCATTAGAGATAAATTCACCTCCTCTATCAGATCTTAAGCATTTCAAATATTTACCAGTCTCTTTTTCTACTTTTGCTTTATACCACTTGAACATCTTGAATGCCTCAGATTTTTCTTTAAGAACATGACAGTCATTAACCTTGTATAATCATCAACAAAAAGAATAAAGTATCTGTCTCGATAATAACTTTGAGTTCTCATAGGACCACATAGGTTGGTATGAACCAAATCAAGTATCTTCTTTGTTGAGTAATCTTTTCTTTTAAAAATAGACTTAGTCATCTTACCTTTCTGACATTCATGACACATAACATAATCTGGCTTAGATAAGTTAGGCAGACCTCTAACTCTTTTCTTTTTACTGATCTTAATCATGTTATCAAAATTCACATGACATAACCTTTTACGCCACAACCATGCATCTTCATCTTTCACCAATAAACAAGAAGACTGATCATTATCAAGATAAAATAGATTACCTCTAGATTGTGTACTAGTTCCAACAAGTCTTCCTCCATCATCAAATATTTTCACCTTTTTGCTCTCAAAAGCAACTCAGTGGCCTAAATTGTTCAGCTGTGCCATACTTAGCAAGTTATAGTTCAATCCTCTTACCCAATAAGCATTTTCACATTTTAATCTATCATTTAACATCAGGGATCCTTTGCCTCTTACCATACAGGGTGCATCATTTCCCATTCTTACAGATCCTCCATTGTATTCTTCAAGATAATCAAAATTTTCTTCATCACTAGTCATGTGATGTGTACAACCACTATCTATAATCCATGTATCATTCTTATTAACTTTAGAGATAAGTGCTATTTCTACATACCTTTCATCTTCTTTGGAATCATCCTTCATTGCCACAAATACTACCTCCACATCATCATCAGTGTCAGTATCAGTGATATCTTTTTCATCAGCAATGTAGTAAACCTTCTTTCCTTTGTCATTCTTGTCTCAGTTATCTCTATTGTAGTGTCAGTATCCTCTGTTGTATCTTCTCCCATAGATTCCTTCAGATCGGTCCTTGGTTCTATCATCATCTTTCTTGTGTGGACATTTAGCAACAATGTGGCCAACTTCTTTATAGTTAAAGCATGCTAAAGGTAACTTGCCTCTATACCTTCCTTTACCTTTAGGTAACCTTCTGGCCATAAGAGCTTCAAGTTCATCAAGCTCATCATCAGTATTGCTATCACTACCATCATCATTATTTCTGCTACTAGACTTACCAATCTTTAGAGAAGTCATGAAAGCATATTCAACATTGGGTATAACACTATTATCATAGTTATTTAGTTCAAATGTTGTAAGCTTTCCAATCATATTATCAAGAGTGAGTGTGCTATTAGGTGCTGACCTATTTTCATGAATTGCCGATATTTTGATTACATAGATATGCAATAAGGTTCTAAAATTTTTTCTTACCATAGTGTCTTCATCAATAAATCCATCTGATGCTCTAATGGCATGAACTACATATTTTATTCTATTTGTGTACTGTACAATGTTTTCACCTTCTTTCATCTTCATATCATCAAATCTTCCTCTCAAGATTTTGGATCTTTCTCTTTTGACATTCACATCACCACTGTAGACTTGTGCTAACTTATCCCACATTTTCTTGGTAGTAGTATAGTCCTTTATGTCTTCAAATTTAGTATCTGAATAGGTAGCAACAATCTCCATCATGGTAACATTATGTTCATGCCTGTCCCTTAATTGATCAAGGGTCAAGGGACCATTGGGTGGTGCAAGGTATCCATTCTCCATCAGATCTAGGGCTGAATTCCCAATCCCAGATATATGTAGCTTCATTCGACTTTGCATATTGTGAAGTTATCCTTGTTAAGCTTTGGCACTTCCCTCTTAAAAATTTTGAGACCTTTGTGCTGAAGTCCTTAAAACTTTGTTCCAAGCAACTTAGCTCTGATACCAATTGTTAGAATAACTGAGAGGGAGGTGAATCAGTTATCCACAGTCCCAAATCAAAATGTATAATCCAAAAAATTTTTCTTAAACTTCTGTAGCTCGGTAACATAAAATACTTTACTGTATGTGCTTTTACTGATTACTAGTCAATTAACAGCTAATGATTACTAACCAAATCTAACATGTAATATGTAAAGTATGATAACAAACAATCACCACAATGCACACATAACACAAAATATTTAACGTGGAAACCCTATGAAGGGAAAAACCACTTGGGACTGGCAACCAAAAAATGTTCACTCTTCTGAAGTGAGGTCGGTGAAGACCCAACCTTGTTAAAGGTTGCAAACACACTATTAGGTGTGACCTTGTTAGAGGATTTTACAACAATCATTATCATCCAACCAGTAGTCACTCTGGGGTTGATAGGATAACATGCTCATTCTATGAATGAAACATATAAGACTTTCAAGTCCACTTTGTTAAGAGATTTCTTTGTTTACAATGGTTAAAATGTAACAAAAGTTTGATATGAATCTTACAATACAACTTCAATTGCAAATATTTTGATCTATATTATGCTCAATCAAATCCTCTGATCAGTATTACAATTCTGTATCATAATAAGTGAATGACTTACTGTCACTCGGTAATAGCTTTTTGATGCTTGGTAAACTCTATAGTTCAGTTCTCCTTAACCAATTTGATCAGGCATACATGAAGCTTGTTCATTCGATAATTCTGTAGTCCTTCTTTTGACATTAGTTTCACAATGAAACTCTGATCTCTTAAATAGACAAGTAAACTATTTTCTTTTCCTCCATTAGATTTTACCGCTTATTCTCCTTCATCCATTTTGCTGCTTAAACCTTCCTTGGTATTTGTGCCAATAACACATTTTGATTTCATCCTTTAGATCTTCCTTGAATTATGCTAGCCGTTGATCTTCGTAACAAACATTATCTCCATCACTGATTTTGATGTACTTTCCAGATCATCAATCCTTAACGGCTAAAATAAACATTTAATTCTTTTCTCCTGCTTGGTTAACAAATAAATGTGTTGGTGAACACAAGCTTAGTTTATACTATGCTCGGTATACACTACATCCCATTTGTGTATACTGAAATGCTTCATCAACTGACCACACTGCCTTGTGTCTTTTAGCTCTTTTCCTCATCATAGATGAATGAAACATAATCAAGTCAATAACATAAGGTCATAGACTCATCAGAAATTTACTCAATGTATTCCTTATCCTCATCTATCATATACATCTTCCTCATGTAGATATTTCTATTCTTCATCTCTTTTTACTCCTTTTCTATAGATGTTTAGTTATAGTAACTTACAAAATAAGTGTTGTCAAACTAGTTGACATCAATGACAACATATTACTGATTTAATCATATTACATATCTAATCAACAACTCGGTGATCTCTAATCACAAATCTTGAATTAGGTTCTAAATCAGTTGTAGTTCATCAATAATAACTAGATGCAAGCTTACAAAAGAAGATGACTCACTAGCAGTATATATAACATTGTACAAGTCTATGATTGGAAAACTTATTTATCTTACTTAGACAAGACCAAACATTTCTAATGTATTTGGCATAGTTGGAAGATTGTAGTAGAGCCTAAACAAAGTCACCTCATGGCAGTAAAAAGGATATTTAGATATTTGCAAGGCACTATAGACTATGGTCTATGGTATCCTAATTTAGAAAATGTTGAGCTTCATGTGTACACTAATGTTGATTGGGTAGGATGTGTTGATTACATAAAGAGTACATTAGGTGGAGCAGTGTTTCTTGGTGATAGACTTGTCACTTGGACAAGCAAGAAACATAATTGTATTTCTCAGTCAACAATAGAAGTAGAGTATGTTGCAGTAGCCTTGAATTGTTCTACAATTGTTTGGATCAAGCAGATGATATAGAAATTTGGAATTCAGATTGATTATCCTATTGTTATTCACTATGATAACACTAGCACTATCAACATGTCGAAGAACCCTATGATGCATGCAAAGACAAAGCACATTGAGATCAAGTATCACTTCCTAAGAGAGAAAGTGACAGAGAAAGAAGTCAAGGTGGACTATATAAGTACTAAAGATCAGTTAGCAGACATATTCACAAAACCCTTGCCTAAGGATACTTTTGAGTATCTCAGGGAGAAGCTGGGAGTAATTCCCTTCCCTGATTATGCTTAGAAGAAAGAAGGAAAAGCATCAGTCCTCAGGGATTGATGGATGGTTGACTACTCTACTTCAAGATTAGTACCAATACTTAAACTATTTGGTGCCCTTTTCCATTGATGTCAAAGGGGGAGTAATATATAGTCATGAAAAACATAAGTAAAAGGAGGAGTAATATACTAAGGGGGAGTAGCATTCAGTTATGACAACAGTTCAGTTGAGGAAATGGAGAATGTTGTAGAATATTATAGTAGATGGAGGAATCATCTTTGGGGGAGTCTTGAAGAGGAAATGGAGAATGTTATAAAAGAATTATTGATTTGGATTGGTGGATTTTTTCATTCCATATGTTTCCATCAATGCCAAAGGGGGAGATTGTTAGAGATTTGCCAATAGGCCAGTACTAACTGTATGTTAGTCATTGATGACAAAATATGGCAAGTAGCATGCATGGAAGACTTATGAAGTTATCTTTTAGTATATGTTGCATGGACATGTCATCAGCATGATATCATGGGCACAGAGGTTAACTGTTAGTACAGATAGTTATATAGAAGCTTGTGTCAGTAGTGTTCCTAATAGAGTAACATGCAGTGTTCTATGTATGATTGTCTATATAGTTATCAAGGATCCTTATGCACTTGGATATATGATGAAGACATATAAGTGATGTTACATTCATGGACGTAGAGTTTGATGATCAGTAGAAGTGAAGTTATACAATTGCGATTCACCAGTAGAAGTTTCCTGTGTTTGTTCAGAAGAGCCAATAGGGATTATATGGGTTCTAGAGTTGTGTTTATCCTTTCAATATGCACCCTTGGATTTAAGCTTGGAGAAGAGTTAGTGATGTTTAGTTAAGAGTGCATGAAGTAATTTAGCTTGAGGAGAAAGATACCGTTATATTGGTAGAGCCAATAGTGTGTAGCATGCATCTACAATTATCTTATTGGACAGGTCCCAGAATGTGTTGTGTGCTTAGTAGAGCTAACTAAATTATTATTGGAGCTTGTTATGGTTTCTCTAATATGATTTCAAGGTGGTTCTAATAGGCTGTCTTGATTATATCATTTAGAGGAAAGATATTTATAGGCAGTCATTTGTGATTGCTTAAGTGTGGTTCAAAGTTGATCAGTAGAGAAAAGTGTGCAAAGTGTCAAGCCATCCAAAGAAGGTCTATGTGACCAAGTAAAGTATTTGTGATATACATTGGAACTGATCTAGACAACAGGTCTAAGTGCAGTTCACCAAGATCCAGATATAGTGTGTATCTATTATTCAGAAGGTTGTAGCCTTCACCCCTTTGAGTAGTGTGCTCTCAGACAATGTGTCCTCTCCCCTAACAGGGACTATTGTAAAAGACTCCTAATAGGGTTTGACCCTTGACCAGGTCTAGTGTACTAAGTATATTGTAAAGAAACTCCTAGCAGGATTAAGGATCTTCTAACAAGGATCATAATACACTAGTGTAGAATATTAGTGGGTGTCAATTCCCACCGGGGTTTTTACCTATTTGGGTTTCCCCATAACCAAAATATTAGTGTTGTGTTGAAGTGTTCTTTCATTGTGTTTATGCTTTATGTTTAAGTATACTTAATTGGATAAAGAATTGAAACTTGTAGATAACTGATTCACCCCCCCTCTCAGTTATCTCTTGGGACTATTCCTAACAAAAACTTGGTCATGGTGCCTTTCCCTCCTAGCTTGGTTTTTCCAAGATACAACAAATACATGGGTAAATCTTACCCACAAGAACACTTAAGGGAGGTTTCTGTCACATAAGTTTAGCATGGTGATTTTGTGCTCAATTTTGTAAGAGTAGTGAGTCACAAACTTGGAGGCTAGCTCTTCAAAAGTCTTTATTCCTTGTGGTAATTATGGTGGAATAATTACCATAATTATTCCATGATTTCTTCAAAGATGGAGAACGGTTTTTGTGAGATATCCTAGAAGCATACCTAAAAGGGAGAAAATGGAAATTTTCATGAACAATTTGAACATGGAAATGAACTATAGATTACAACTTCAATGTCCTCATATATTTGAAAAGATCATCAATAATGGGATAAATATTAAAGAGGTGTTTGTAAAAACATGAGAAATCAAACTCTTCAAAGAAAATAAAGGCTACACTAATACCATTAATAATAATTTAAATAATTATAATAATGATAGGGGAGCTAAAAATAAAAATGATAAATGAAGGTTTTGGTTGAAAAACACTAACAAAAATCTTATGAATGATGGGGTTGTAGAAGCAAATAACCTAAAAGCTACCCCTTTTAACTTATCAAGTGGATCTAACCAAATGAATAATGTAAATCAAACAACCAAGCCCCCTTTCAACAACAACACTAACTCTTTCAACAATCAAGGTGTGAACAAACCTAAGCCTTTCTTTGCTCCAATCCAAAGGAGAAAATTCACATTCTTCGGAGAACCTTTGGAAAATTCCTTAAGGACCCTTGTTGCCAAAAAAATCATTGTCCTACTAGAATCTAAACCATACAAACCCCAATTTAAGCCTACTTGGTGGATACCATCAAAATACCATCGAAATAAAGGGCACAAAACCAATGAATGCATGGAAATTAAGCATTTGGTCTAAGATTTGATAGATTATGGCATGATAAAATTTGAGGGTGCTCAAAATAATGAAGATCATACAACATTTAAGAATCCTTTCTTGAATCATGAGAAAGGAGAAACCTCAAATTCAAACCAAAAAAACAAGAGAGGGAATGAGAAAGTTATTTTTTCTCATACATACGACAACACCATAAATTATTTAAATGGGTGTGAAAATGCCATCAGTGTTATAGTGTTGAAATAAAAGAAAAAGGAAGAAACCTCTAATGTTGTGACTAGGGGGAAAGTGTTGAAAATTACCTTGTGAGGAGGTACCCCTAAAATTGCTCTACCAAATCAAGCTTCCACATCATTAAAGAAATACAACCTTGTGGATCAACTCCAATGAACTCCCACACAAATTTCTATTTTTGAGTTGTTAAAACATTCACCTACCCATAAGGAAATCTTGGAGAAGGCCCTTGTTGAAACCAATGTTCCTTTAAACTTGGATGTGGAAAAATTTAATAAAATGGCAGGACACCTTGTTGTGCCTCATTTCTTATCTTTTTCTGAGAAAGACGATATGTCTCTAAACCATCCCCAAAACCTCCCATTATATATTGAAATTTTGATACATAAAAATCATGTCAAAAGAGCTCTCATTGATGAAGGAGTTGGTCTAAACATTTTTACTTTGAACCTTGTCAAAGCCTTAGGGTATTCCAAAGAAGCTATAGATCCTAAAAGAAAGATAACCATAAAGGCTTATGATGATGAAGAAATATCCTCCAAAGGGATAATAATGCTCCCTATCTAAGTGGACCCTATTCAAAATGAGACTATTTTCTGAGTACTTGACTTGAAATTGACCTGTAACATTTTGTTGGGAAGACCATGGATACATCAAAGGCAAGCGGTACCCTCAACATACCATCAATTCTTGAAGTTCCCATATACAGGTCAAGAAATTATGGTGAGTGCAGACTTAAATCCATTTCAATATTGTAATAATATCAAACCCATAAATAATTCATTAGTTCCTCATAATGCCAAAAGCACTACATCAAGGAAAATCAAACAATGTCAAAGTTCAAAATACTTTTCCTTAGCAAAAGGAAAAGAGAAGATGGATGAATAAGACACTTTTTTTAGAGACAATCAAGTTTCCACTAACTTAGCTACACCGACTAAGAGAAAATTGAAAGTTAGTGAGGAGAATTCAAAAGAAAATGAAGAAGAAAGTGATTCAAAACCTACCCAAATTCAAACCAAAAAATCTGATTACCAAAAGATGGACACCTTGATGAAGAATTTTTAAAAACAATGCAAGATTAAGAAAAATGGTGTAGGGGAATAGTTCTTATCCATGATGGATTTTCCACTATCTTCTAAGTCTCATGGGAGACCTTCTAGCTCTAATCCACCTAAAAAATACAATAATCACTTTGTAAGAGCTAACAATTCTTATTCCATGGAAGAAGATGACAATGAAATTTTAAAGTGGCTATATAAGGAAGATGAGGAATCTAATGCTAATGAAAAAAGAATCCAAAATATTAGCATCCTTACTCATAAATATGGAAAGGTTTCAATATTATGCAAAAGATGGGTTACAAAGGACAAGGACCTTTGGGAAGAAGAAATGAAGGTTTAGTTGAACCCATAGAAATGGCTTGGAGGGATAGAAAGGAAAAATTAGGATTAGGGTATCTTGAACAAGGATACACTCAAAAGAACCATCCCATATTTTATGAACAAATCTGCCAATTAAAATCTCAAAGTGATGAAGAATCAAAAAAGTGGGAGTGGGATTCATTATCTAGTGAATCTTGTCAATATAAATAGGTGGATGTCATCCACACTTATACTCCTATTCCTAACCAAGGTAAAAAAGAAGAGTTAAATTCGGGATCAAGTTTAAACCAAGATTCAAGTTCTAATCATGAGGTTAAAGAGAATATTCCAAGTCAAGAAACAAAAGAATCTTCATGGGTAGGAGAACCCTATGTACCCTCATGTACACTAATAATGGAAGAATCTAGAAATAGATTTAACCCATGATATTTTTACCCACAAGAAACTAAAGAGGATTCTAGTGAGGAGGATTTTGATCCAAGTTCTTTGGAATACTTAGAAGAGGCACATGTCATAGACTTGAGTGATACAATATATGAACCATCTAACAAAGTCATGTCCCTAAACCCTATTGACGCAAATGAGGATGGAGAGAGGGACCAAAGGCACACCCTAACCAAATCTACCTTGTAGAGATCACACACGGAAGAAAATAACACACAAGTGAGAGAGAGAATACAGATCAACTTCTTATATTTACTTCAATTTGATTTATACATGTCGGGCTATAAGGCCTTCTCGGTTAGGGATAGATATTACAATTCAAGTACATAAGTCCTCCAACATGTGATGATTTGACACTATCTTTCAATCTTCTAACTTCTATGTCCTATCCAAACTGATCTGTGTAAACCACAACCAAAGATCACAATATATACAGAGGCTGCCAAACAAGTCAGCCTTTAGATCCACCATCAATGAAAGGAATGACCAAATCTAGGTCCACACACTACCCAATGATAGATTCCAACATTAAATCTGTGACCATAATTAATTGTACAAGTCGGCCTCAATAGGGAAACTAAAACAAACAACTCGGTAAGCAAGGATAATCAAGTGCCAACAAAGATAATCAAGCGCTAGGGAATTAACCAAGCACCAGAGAGAAAATTGACCAACTCAGTTAATAAAGGAAATTGAGCAACTACCAAGCCAACTCGATCAAAGAAGGAACTAAGCAATACAGGAAAACAAAAAATTGTTTTTGGTGAAAAAGGATTGCCAAGGACCCGAGATGCTCCTACATCAGACACCTGGGGTTATTTGAAATGATTCTCTGAATCATGAAGCAAGTACAATCTAAGCCAAATCCAACTCATATTGTGAAATCCATGAACTATCTTCAATCGGTCTGCTCTTCCACTTTACCAGATATTCCATATACTATTTACCTCTTGTACTTCTGCCAACTCTTTTTTCCAAGATCTACTCAACTTCTTCTATCTGTTTCTTAGGATAATCATTCAATACTATCATTTCTTCATCTGATTCATGGTACTCATAAATCAAAAATGTTGAAAATAGGTGGTATATCAATGTCATTAGGTAACTCAATCTCATAAGCATTTCCATTCTCAAATTTTCTCAAAATCTTACAAGGACCAAACTTGTTCATTTTTAGCTTCCCATATGTTCCAACAGGAAATATGCCTTTCTTCAAATGAACCATTACTTCATCACCGACTACAAAATTCTTATGTCTGCTTTGTCTTTCTATTTCTAATTACTTTTCTCCAACTTATGTTTCACATCTTCATGCAATATCTTCATGAACTTAGCAAACTTTACTCCTTCAGCACTTCTCTTTTCTTCATCAGCAATATCCCTCAAATCTGATATACCTCTCCATTGTATGCCATTTACAATCTCAAAAGGTGTTTTTATAGTACTCCTATTCACAAAATTATTATATGCAAACTCTTCTTGTGCCAACACAAAATCCTAATTACTTGGTGTGTCTCCAACTAAACATCTCAAAATATTACCCAAGCTTCTATTCATAACTTCTATTTTTCCATTAGTCTGTGGGTGAAATGTAGAACTATATTTCAACTCAGTGCCAAACCTTCTCCAAAGAGTCTTCCAAAATTATTTATCTTGGTCAGAGATGATAATCCTCAGTAATCCATGCAATCTGACAATTTCCTTAAAGAAAAGATCTACTATATGTACTACATCTGATGTCTTTCTATAGGGTATAAAATGTGCCATCTTAGAAAATCTATCCACAACAACAAATATAGAATCATTACCTCTTACTGTCTTTGGTAAGCCAAGAAAAAAATCCATACTAACATCAATCTAAGGTTTCTTAGCAATAGAAATCGTGTATACAATCTAGTATTCTGACTTACTCCTTTTGTAACTTGACAAATTCCACAACTTTTCACAAATTTTTGAACATCCTTATACGACTGTGGCCAAAAGTATTTCTCAAGAAAATTCATTGTCTTGTCAACACCAAAATGTCCACCCAACCACTACTATGTTTCTCCTTTATCAAATTAGTTCTCATTGATCCTTTCGGTATACATAATTGAATACCTTTAAACAACATACCTCCTTGAATGAAATAGTCTTTCCATTTAGTACTCAGTTGATCTTGAATAAGTTCTCTACACTTTCTCCATAACTCAGAAAAATCAGGATCAAATTCATATGAATCTCTCATGTCATCAAAACCAAGAACTTCATTTTCATCTCTGTCATCAAAGATCTTCTACTTAATGCATCAGCAACTCAGTTAGTGACTCCACCCTTATGCTTTATCACAAATGTATAACTTTGCAAATATTCAACCCATTTCATATGTCTCTGATTCAACTTATTCTGACTATAGAAATATTGTAAATTTTTATGATCAGTATACAACAAAAATTCACTCGGTATCAAATAATGTCTCCATTTATTCATGGTTTGAACAATAGCATAGAATTCTTGATCATACACAAAATATTTCCTTTTTGTATCATTCAACTTTTCACTAAAGAAAGCAACATGTTTACCTTCCAGACTCAACACAACTCTTATTACACTTCCACTTACATCACATTCCACTTGAAATACCTTATTGAAATCAGGTAATGCTAACACAGGCAATTCAACAACCTTCTGCTTCAGAGCCTCAAAAATTTTATCAGCTCCATGTATCCACTTGAATTCTCTTTTATCTCCTCTCATAGTCTCAGTCATAACATTACAAATTGAACTAAAATTCCTAATGAACTTTTGGTAAAAACTAGCCAAACCATGAAATGATCTTACCTCACTAGCATTCTCAGGCATAGGCCAATTCAAAATAGCTTCAACCTTTTTAGGATCCATCTTCAAACCATCAACTGAAATCACAAATCCCAAATACACAATCTCCCCTTTCATGAAAGAACACTTTTTCAATTTATCACCAACTTTTCTTCTTTCAACCTCTGCAATACTTGTTTAACATGCAACAAATATTCTTCTCCGGTCTTAATGAATATTAGAATATCATCTAGTTATACAATAAAAAATTTACCTAAGAATTTCTTCAAAACTTCATTCATCAATCTCATAAAAGTACTCGGTGCATTAGTCAGTACTACATTTGACCTCATTTTTCTACCAAAATTTTTGACCATCAATTAAAAAGGTTTAGGTTGGTCAGGTTATAGAAGGAAAACTTCCTTTTTTTTTAATCCATGCCTGTGTTGGTTGAAATTTTGACCAATACCATATAGGTCAAAATTTTGACCAACACGAGCATAACTTTAAAAAGAAAAAAGATTTCGTATCTTATTTCATTATTTGGTTTTAACTTGGAGCATGCAAAGGAGCTGGAGCCTGCGATTGTTTGAATTTTTATTTGGTGAGAGTTTTAGGAGGACCACCTACTTGCGAGTGTTTCCATTGTGATTTGGTGTAAAAGGAGGACTGCCTATAAAGATTCCTTACTTTGCATTTGTCTGGCATTGTTTTATGCATCTATGCTATTGGTACTTGTTGGTTACTTACGTAGGGCCCATGAGCAATGTGCTAGGGCATCATGTATTGGGTAATTTTTTGGCACATTTTTGATAACTGTTTGTATAAATTTTATTCATTAATGAACTTGTAGAGATGAACTTGGAAAACCCTAAATTTCTAAATCACCACATCATGTTACACTGTAAATGTACTAGTGTTAGGTTTATGATTTCTATAGATCCTTCAATATTGATCATGTTCTTTCTATTCATGTTGTCACATCGAACACGTATGCAATATAGTGAACAAGTAGTGTTTTCTCATTGCTTTAGACACTCCTAGTGCTGATTACCAGTTAGCCCCATGAGTTTTCCATGACATCTATGCTATGTTTATTGATATACTTGTGCCTTGTTAATACTGTTGTGGTATCTTGCTTACTGTCCCTTTCTCTGCTCATAAACAACAAAGGAGGTTAGACTTCTAGCATCATGGACCCTCTGTCTACTCACTAGTCTTACTCGCCCAGAGCCCGTGAATTTTCCATGATTCTTATTTGTTGTTAACCATGGCACCGTGTGATGGTTTTATGCATTAAACCCACTATTGACATATGTGGCATTATGGAGATCCTTCTTTAAATACATGCTTCCTAACTTAATTAAATTTGTGTGATATGAGTATGTCTCATGACTTAAGAGAATTCATACTTTATGTGCTACATATATTTAGGTGTGCTCCATGTCTTGGGTGAATTCATGTGTATCCATGGATATACTTCACATCTTCAAAGAATTTATATGTTGCTCCATGTTTGAGTTGTGTTAGCATGATTACTTCATAGACATGCATGCCTTATGTTTGAAGTGTTTTCACAAGTATTCTTAGCATGAAATATTTACAACTATTTTAGAAGATGACTAAAACTTGTCTTATCCTTGACCAAGTCTTTACTATCAGATCATAATAAGGGACAAAACATATATGGTAATATCAAGTGATGGGAAAAGTACTATAAATAGGTCTAGATATGATCATTTAATAGTTTCTTGAGGACAAGAAAATTTGGGAGGGGCAGACTGTCATAAGCCGTAATTGAGATAACATTAGGATGGGTTATAATCACATTACTCATTGATTCATGGATAACATATCACTATTTTTTACCATTGAATGTCCTTTATATAGAATATGTGGTCTCTAAGGCACCATTTGTATTCAATTTATATGTTCTAAGGAGAGTAGAAATGAAGATAAGATCCAAGATCATGCAAAAAAAAG
>BSBK01000508.1:982500-1107500 GCA_027943335.1 Chamaecyparis obtusa | reverse complement strand
GATATCCCCTGCTTGGATCTTATGGCTATGTCATGACAATGCCAAGAGAAGTTCTACAAAATTTGAACTTCTCACAAGATACAACCTTGGTAAACATATATGTTGAGTTGATTTTAGTATCAATTTTTTCTAACTGTAACTTGCCTCCTTCAAGAGTGTGATGGATGAAATGATATCGAATCTCTATGTGCTTTGTGCGACTATGGAAAATTGATTTCTTAGCCAAGTGAATGGCACTGTTACTATCAAAACACAAAGTGAAATTAGATTTCATATATCCCAACTCCCCAAATAATTGTTGTAGCCATATCATCTCCTTGGATCCCCCAGTGAGAGAAACATATTCAGCCTCAGTAGAAGAAAGAGAAACTATCAGTTTCTTATGAGAGGCCCAACTAATCATTGCCCCGAAAAAAGTGAATACATAATCGGTAGTAGATCACCTTGTATCTAAATCATTGGCCATATCAGAATCAACATAACCATAAAGCTTTGTATTATCTCTTATAAAACATAAAACATAATAAGAGGTACCTTTCAAGTACCGAAGAATCCATTGAACAACTTGCCTATGAGTTGTTCTTGGATTACTCATAAAGCTTCTCACAAATCCCACTGCTTGAGCAATATCTAGATGAGTGCAAACCATTACATACATAAGACTGTCAGTGGTAGAGGAGTAAGGAATATTATCCATTTCTTTTTCTTCTTCTTCTGGAGTAGAGGGACACATCACAGAAGACAACCAGAAATGATCAATCAATGGAGTAGTAATTGACTTGGCATGTGACATATTAAACCTATCCAAAACTTTTAAAATATATTTCTCTTGAGATAAATTTATTTCTTGCTTCTGTCTATTTCAAATTATATACATCCCAATAATCCTCTTCACTTCCCCTAAATCTTTCATGGCAAAGAGAAGAGCCAAATGCCTCATTAATTCACTAACAATTCTCACATATGTTCTGGCAATGAGCATATCATCAACATAAAGCAAGAGAATTCTCTACGATGCCTTCCGCTTTCCGCTTGTCGGGTTTAATTTCTCCCACTAGAGTGTTGGCTGGGCATGGTACGACTACTCTTGATGAGGGATATGTGCAGGTATTGTCGGCATCCTCTAATAAGAAGATTTATGGGTATGTAATCTATTATGTAGATGTGGTCACATTTGAAGTGGGTATCAATGGATCTATTTCCTCTATTGGGAGAGGGGGCTTCCAGTCCATTCCTTCTATGAAGCATGTCTATGTAAGTGATCCCATTATGGTTAATCTAGAATATGATATAGTTGATGAGATTTCTAAAACTAAGGAGGATTTCTCCTCTAATGCTGCAATCTTTAGATTTAGGGTTTTTTGGTCTTCTCTATCAGACCTACATGCTTGGATTTCCAAACATTGGGAACCCATTTTATCTGATACTATTCAAATTTACCCTATGGCAAAGGGTTTTTTTATTGCAAAGCTTAGAAATGTTGATGATAGGAAAACTATTTTGTGTGATAGTTGTTTCTCTTGGGAGGATCATTTCCCTGTGATGGCCAAACCTTGGCATCAGGGGTTTGATCCTCTTACTGAGTCCTTTAATAAAATACCCTTATGGGTGAGACTCCTGAATCTTCCCCTTCATCTTTGCCTGGATTCTATTTTGGAATCTGTGGGGGAGGCTATTGGGGATTTCTAGATGATTGATTTGGCTTCCTTTGTTATTTTTCATGTGACATATGCTCGTATCATTGTGGAGGTTGATGTTTCTAAGGGTCTCCCTGAGAAGATTACTTTGGCTTCCCCCTTGGGTTCTTGGATCCAGAATCTGGATTATGAGGGAATTCTTTTTAGATGTAAGAAATGCCACAAGATTGGCCATCTTGTTGCAAGTTGCTTATTTGATAAGGTTACATCGAAGAAATTGCCTTCTTGGTGGTTGGGGGCTTTTGATCAACATTATATGTTTCATAAAGCTTCTAAGGATGGGTGTCCAGATGCTTTCCCTTCTCAGGATGTTCACACTATGGTTGGTGCTATTGATGTTGCTTCTAATGCGGCTTTGGTTCAGACTGTAATACCCCAAAAATGGGCTATATGACCATTGACCTCCTGCATCGACAAATCAATCAAAATTGACACAAAAAGTCCTAACCAAAGGCACATTGGCGTGTCAAATCATCGAAACCCTAATCAATTTAATCTTAATTCTACATCAGGGAATATTCCTTGAATGTTCCTAATTTATCCTAATTATCTCCTAATTAAATATTATTTGGCGATAAATGACATTATTTATCATAAAGTTAATTAATTGAATATATTGAATATTTAATTAATTAATTTAATTCTACCACTTCATTATTTAATTAGATTTAATTATATTTATTCCTAATTAATATTATTTAATTTTGACGATAAATAAAAAATCCTATAAATAATTGATTAAATTCTTATTTGATTAATTAAATCAAGTTGTCAATATTTAATGATATAGTTTTGGAATAAAGTTTGATTAAATAATTGATTAACCCATAAATCAATTATTTTTATTCAAAAATTAGATAAGTTGAGAATAACTCATTTGAATTATTAAATTAATTTGTAATTATCCATGCACATTCTGAAAAATAGTTAAACACTAAATTAATAAATAAATTCAATTTGTTATCTTTTTGAACTCAACATCTATTTTGAGTTAAAAAATTGTTTTTACATGATTTTGTGAGTTAACTGTTTCTAATTCATTGATAACTCAAAAATCAAGTTGAGCTCATCAAAGAGTGATTTATGGATTTTTGTCATGCACCCTTAAGCCTAGGATTTCTATATAAACAAGGCTCAACCCTTCAAAAAGGTCTTCTTTTTCAATCCTTCAACCGCGCTTTCAATTTTTGGAGAATCAAGCTCTTGCGAATAGGCGATTGTGAGAATTTTGCAATTCATAGTTTTCAATCCTATTTTCATAGCATCTTTGTTAGATTTGCATTGCAATTTATTTCAATCCATTTTAGATAAATGTCATATCAATTTTCATCATATTGCATAAACAATCCAAAAATATAGATTAAGCTGCATTCATTTTCATCCATCTTTCAATCATTCAAATCCTTCGTTTAGGTGTTGCATTGTCACTGACCTCGGTCATAATCTAAGAATACCATACTTACACCTACTAGAAGGTAGTAAATCGCCTGGTTAGCTATATTATTTTCATTTGTAGATTTCTTGATTTTCTAACCTCTAATGTTTTACTAAAGTGTTGTGTCTCCAGCTAGGTACAAAATTCATAGACACATTTCTGGCGCCCACCATGGGGCAGAAAATCAATTTCTAGCCTCATCATATTTCATTGTGTTTAAAAGTTTTTGTTAAATTTTTGCATTATATTCGTACATCCATACACCTCAGTATGGATTCTCGCATGAAGATTCTCACTGTATCACGTGAAGTTTTTCTTGTTTTAGCATTTCCTCACACGACAAAGGTGTTTTCTCATGTGGGACTGCATCTTGGCTCGCGCAAAAATTCTGACATTGGAGACTTAAAACTTGTAGATTTGTACTTTCAACTTGTTGTTTCCTAACATTTTCTCTTTGTTGTGGATTTGGTTGATTCTACCTTTTGGAGACAACGTAATATTGGATTGCAGAGCTTTGGACTTGAGGTAATTTTGGATATTAAAATGAATCTCTCATGTGTTTAGCTTGAGTGTTTCCTACTTTGATAAATCACATGTTCATTTTGGGGCTCTAAAAAGAATCTAGATTTACTTTCTGCATATCTATTTCACATAGTAAATAGGCCCTATGAACACTATTTGTGGCATTCTTGAGAGAGTGGGCTTCATTCACTTGTTTTACATGTGAAGCTCTTTTCAAACATAGATCCCGTTGTAGGTAGGGAAAGAGTTGATATTATCTCACGGTCTTACTTGGTTTAGTCCTCAATCTTTGATGGTACGTTCTCTCTTGGTCCCACTTAGAGAGATCGGTAGTCATTGTTGTTAACATATGAACCTTGGTGAGGTGGTTTCAATTTAGCATGTCAATCAATCTGTCTGCTATGTATGGGTGAAGTGAAGAGGCTAGAGAATTATGCTCTATTCCCTTTTGGGTGCACCAGAGACTCAGATCCTTGAATCTGAGCTAAGTCCCCATGTGGTCCTTTTGTGACTCTTCCTTATTAGAGAGGGTTAATTCTAGTGGACACTCCCTTTATTGGGTAAACCATGTGGATGGAACCTCAAGTGGTAATAGCCATTTCTGTCATGGTAGCAGCAGCCACTATATAAATGTCCTTGTGGAAGAAATCTCCACAGGTGTAGTTTCTTATTTGGGTGTCAGATCTCCTCAGCATCTCTGATTGATTAAATTCTTAGAATGTGTCAAAACCCTGGTGTGCCTAGATTGGAGTTTTCCCTCTTGAGATTACAAAAGTTGCAGAGTTGACAATTACTACAAACCATAGTGCGACCAACTTTTTATTTTTCTAGGACTATGTGCGTAACAAAAAAACATTTTGAGAACATACACGAGTAGCATTCTTAGGGAATAGAATATTATGTCATATATTCTTGTTCATGCACAAGGTTGCTTTGTCCCTTGCTCATTGTTTGAAGGCATTATTTACTTGAATTCCCTGATTGTTGTTTTGTGTGCTTGATCACGATAGAAATATGTTGATGCATATAGTTGGTCATTTAGAAACAAACATAAGTTGAGTTTGTTGATTTGAACTGTCTGAAACCTATTTGAAAATTGAATATTCTATCAGAGAATAGCCAACGCTATGTCTCAAAAACCATGCCAAATTGTCAAATTTTGTTGCTTTTTCGCATGAGATTTTAGCTTTTTTGTGTACTTTCTCGCATGAGATAGCATATCTTCACACGTAGTTTGGCACTTCCTCATGTGAGTCTGCACTTCCTCACACGATACTGCACTTCCTTGTGTGAGACTGCCCCAGATTTTCAAAATAGCGAGCTTATTCCTGTTAGTTGGTCAACTTTGTGTCTGATCTGGTTTTTGTCTGGGGTTTGTCTACCTATATTCCTATTGTACACTACCTAAAACTAGATGTCTAAAGATGAGAACCACACGATTACTACTTAAACTCCTGTTGTCTCTCTATTTTTTGTCAGAAATTCAATCATTTGCAGCCATTGTCTAGAATCTATCTAGAAATCCCCTATGTCAAGAACAAAACAAAGCCAACAAAAATCCAATTCATTTTCCTAAATGGGTCTCTTGAGTTTGATCTAGCCTTCTGATTTATCAATTTGAATCCCACTTCATCTTGTGTCAAAACCTTGTCAAAATCATCTTCAAATTCAATCCTCAAAATGGCTTAATGTTGTGAGCTTGTGTCTGCCATCTTTTGGGTGTCTACCCATACATCTAGGGAATAGTATCCTACACTTGTGTTCAATCAATCTTTCATCAATCAACTAATCCAATCTTGACAAGGTTGTGTCATTCAATTTTTCCCAAATCAAATCATTCATCAATTGTCTTAATCTTGCTCTTCCAAATCACTCAAGCTTAATGGTGGAAACCAGAGCTTCCTCACACAAAAAACCTAGAGAAGAGCCAAAATTCTCACCTTTATCTTCTTACATTGTTCAGTCCTTTAATCAACCTTATGACACTACTCATTATGAAGAAGATGCTCTATGTAATCTACATCTAAAAGAAGGTTATTCTAATCCTCCTCAATCAATCCATGAAGGTAATCAATCAACTCCACATCAAACAATCCCTAGTAGTCCTCACAACACCACCATGTCTCAAGGAGGAGAAAACCAAGGTTCCCAAGGTCATCACTCTAATCATGATGGAGATCCCAAACCAACACCATCTAAAATTGAATGATATAGAAATGATGATGCCTTTCAAAAAATGATGAAACACTTCTTACAAGAAGAAAAAGAGGCCTATTTCTTACACCTAGCTCAACAAGGATCCAAGCTTCCTCAAGATTTTAATATCGATAATATCATCATGCAAGAGTAATAAACTCCCATCACCGCCATGATGAAATAGATGCATGCCATGAAATTTAAACTCAACAAGCTAGAAAAAGAGAAGAAACCTAAAGAATTCTCTATGGAGGCTCTATGCCCCTTTCCATTTGATAAAAACTTGTACATGCCACCATTCCCAAAAAGAGTGGAGATCCAAAATATGACAAATATGATGGAAACTTTGATCCTCAAGATCATGTCAGAGAATACTGTACTCAATCCATGGAGTTTATGCATGAACCTACATACTTAATGCATCTTTTCCCATGATCTTTGGGAGGAGCATCCATTCATTGGTTCTCTAAAATGCCTCCAACAATCAAGAATTTTGAGGAGTTAATCAAACTATTTTATCAATAATACTCTTACAATATCCAACATTTGATCACCATGATCGATATTTGCAATTTGAAAAAAAAATTAGGAGAACCCTTCCTGACCTTCCTCAAATGATGGAGGAAAAATTTTTCCCTCTATGCTAGACCAATTCCAGAAACTGAAAAACTCTAGATCTTTATCAACAATCTGATTCCGGAACAATTATCATTTGCAAATGCAAAATCATATATCCTTTGATAAAATGGTATAGAATTCCATCAAAATTGAAAATGTGCTTGTTTGAAAAGGAGACATATCACTTCATAAAGAAAACAAGTAGAAATTAGGATCCAGTTCTAACAAAGATAAAAGTAAAATATGGAACAAAAAAAAGAACATTGTCATAGATGTTTTTTTTATCATGTCAATGCTCCGCCAAAAGCACCTGCTTTTAATCTCACTATTGGTACCTAGGCCATCAAAGCTTCAGAGGTAAAAGCAACTGAATCAACTAAAAAGTCAATTGACTATAAACCTTGGGCTACAAAACCAAAGTGCAAGTTCACTCCTTTGGGTGAGTCCTTAGAATCTTCCATGAAAACACTATTGGCAAACAAAATCATCACATTACCTGAGATAAAACCATATGACCTAGAAGTTAAACCTAAATGGTGGAAAGCAACTGATTTCTATGACTTCCATCGAAACAAGGGTCATAAAACCAATAACTGCATGTGCTTAAAGCAACTCATACAAGACAAAATTGATGATGGATAAATTGTAATTGACAATCATAAAACCAACAATGATCATACAACATTCACAAAACCATTTTTGAAGCATAATCAAGGTGATTCATCTTCCAAGCCTAACATGGGTGCTAAAGTCAATTATGCCTACTCTGGAAATAATGTTGTCATAAAGATGGTTGAACTGTGCCTATCTAAACATTTCAATGTCATCACCATTGTAAAAAAGGATAGGGATAATCAATCAGCAAATGCAGTAACTCGATCACAAGCTCAAGCACATCTACAAGGACAAAACTCAAGTTCACCAAATGCCCCTAAGGTGCATTTTAATCTTTCATCTACTTCTAAATAGAGGGCTACCTCAAAATCATCAAATCCTAAAGAGACCAGGCCAACATCATACAGTATTGTCCAACAACTCCATCATATCAATGCTAAAATATCCATGTTTGAGTTGCTTCAGATATCTCCTGCTCATAGGGCTATTCTAGATAAAGCTCTACTCTATTCCAATGTTCCTAACAATCTTGATTTGGAAAAATTTCAGACTATGGTCAGTCATCTGACATCACCCCAGTATATCTCCTTTTTAGAGGAAGATGACAATTCACTAAGTCATCCACATAACCAGCCCTTGCACATTGAAGTCTTGATCCAAAACCATCATGTCAAACATGTGTTGATAGATGGAGGCACTGGTCTAAATATTTGTTCCTAAAAATTGGTTACACAAATGTGATTGCCAGAAGATATTATTGATCCTAAAAAGAAGATGACTATAAAAGCCTATGATGAACAAGAAAGATCCTCCAAATGAACAATTGTACTACCTATCAGAACTGGACCTGTTATCAGAGATATCACCTGTCAAGCACTAGATCTTCCACTAGATTATAACATTCTTCTAGGAAGACCTTGGATACATGAGATGCAAGCTATCCAATCAACATATCATCAATGTTTAAAGTTTCCTTATAAGGGAGTAGAGGTCACTATACCTGCAGACACATCAACATCTTGCAATGCCTTGAAAGAAACTGCAGATAAACTTGTTCCTCATAACAGAGAGTCTTTTACTGTGCAAATAGAAATAGAATCTACATCCAAGATGATAGACCTCTCAAAGGGAGTAAAAATCAAAGATACTAGTATGGGAGAATACATAATGGAACCGGTCCTGTCTCTCATGTCTCTCCCACTTTCACCAAAGTCATATGGAAAGCCTTCTAAGAAAGCAAGACTATCGACAAAAGAACCTCAAGTTATCTTCAATGGAAGCTTTATCATAGAAAAGGTGTCAAAATAAGAATCTAATGAAGAAGTAGTTGTGCTTGTCTCATTATACAAAGATGAGTCTCAATCCTAGACAGTTCAAAAATGTGACTCTAAAACACCTAAAGTTCCTTCAAAGTCATATGGACCAGGGAACAAACTGATGACTAAAATGGGATGTCCTAGAAAAGGACCTCTAGGTACATGCGATAAAGGTATCATTGCACCCATTGAACATTGTGCTAGGACAAAAAAAAATACAATAGGTATAGGATATTAGAAGAAACCTTTCCATCTCAAGGGAAAATCTTCTCATGTGATAGAACAGATGGAACTAGAAATGGACAACAATGAGGAAGAGGAAATCAAACAAAGTGACAGTGATGATTCAAATACTACATATGTTTTCCCCTATGAACATGTTCCTCAAGACATCTTAGACATGCTCAAAGAGGAAGATGAACCTAAAAGAATCAATGTAGTAGAAACACAAGAACCTATTGTTGACCACAAGACAGTCGCCACACAAGAACCAGCTAATCCTAAAATCAAACAAGAGGAACAATTTGAACCTGTCATGATAGCTAAAAATTTGGGATACAACAGTGATTCTGAGACAGACTCCCATGACTATGAATTCTGTTCAGAGTCTGAGAGAAATCCTTCTTGGGTAATCCATCCTAATTTCACACATACTCTTGATTTTCCCAAAGAAGTAGATGATGAATCTAATGACTGTGAATGGGGAATTATTCCCGAAGAAGATGAGCTTATCATAGAGAAACACATAGATGTCATTCACCAATATGTACCTATGCCTAATGTGAATCTAGAATGAAATGACAAACCTTGTGAGTTTGATTCACTTATCACCAATGATGGGTCCAATAATGACATTGTGATTCCTAATGAACTGAACATCTTGAGTCATAATATCATCTTTGAATTCATGAGTTAGATCACAGCTAATGATGGAAATATCATATGCATAAACCAAATTAGCCAATCCTTTCCAGAACTTACTATCCAACATCCTAAGCTTATTGACCAAATGTCCAATGATCCAACCCAAGATATCCATACCTTTAGATTAGACTATGCTCTCACATGTTACCTCAATGTCATTGAGCCTATGACAACTTCCATCAGTGAACCTAGCATTAGAATGAAAAATTTGGATATCAAATATCTCAGTCAAAAGAATAAAAACAAAAAGAAAAGGAGTTTTGAGGGTGAAAACCACTATGTGGTAGTATTAGAACCTAAAATAGTAAAAACAAAATATGTATCCAAAGGTGAAAACCTCTCTTAGGTGCCTAAGGATGATATATTTGATGTCCTTCTGAGTCATTTGTAGGACAGATCTCTAGTGTTGATAGAACCAACTCAGTCTATCAATTTGGGTACACCAGAGGAACCATAGTTGATTCATGTATCTCAATCTCTGTCACATGAAGAAAAAAAAACATTTACCAAATTCTTAACAGAGAAGAAAATCAACTTTGCATGGAAATCTTCATATATTCTAAGGTTAGATCCAAATCTGATAATGCATCATCTTTCTATAGCTCCAGAAGTCAACCCTATTAAATAGAAGCTATGCAAGATGCATCCACATGTTGGACTTCTAGTCAAAGCTGAGCTAGAAAAGTTACTAAAAGCCGGATTTATCTGAGTCATAGATTATGCAGAGTGGATCTCAAACATAGTTCCTATTTCAAAACCAGATAAATTTATAAGAGTATGCACAGTCTTCAGATATGTGAAAAAATTATTCTCTAAGGATGAATTTCCACTACCAAACATCAATATGATAGTAGACATGACTGTGGGCTTTGAAATGTAATCTTTAATGGATGGTTTCTCTAGATATAACCAAATCAAGATATCTCTAGAAGATCAAGATAAAAACAAATTTTACATGTGTGTGAGGTACTTTCTATTAGAATGTCATGCCATTTGGTCTTAAGAATGCTGGAGCTACTTATCAACGAGCTATGACATCTATCTTTTATGATATGATGCATCGAACTATGGAAGACTATGTTGATGACATCTTAACTAAATCAATGATAAGATCTAAACATCTGAATGATTTGAGAAAAATACTGGATAGAATGGAGAAGTTTAGTCTCAGACTGAACCCTAAAAAGTGTTCTTTTGGTGTCACTTCTGGAAAGCTCCTAGGCTATATTGTTTCAAAGAAGGGCATTAAAGTAGATCCTACTAAAGTCAAGGCTATCATGGAGATGCAACCCCCTAAAAATATCAGTCAAATGTGAACCTTACAAGGAAGGGTGCAATCAATCAGATGTTTCATATCTCAATTAGAAGATATATCACAACCTTTCACAAAAACATTACATAAAGGTGTGACCTTCTCATAGAATGAAGAATGTGAAAAGAACTTCAATCACATCAAGGAATATTTATCAAATCCTCCTATTCTGATGCCTCCTATTCAAGGGAAGCCATTGATTTTGTATGTCTCCACTAGGGACATTACTAGCACAACATGATGAAAACAAGAAGGAGAGAGCTATCTACTACATTAGCAGAACAATGGTAGCATATGAGAAGAACTATTCAATGATAGAGAAATCTTATCTAGCTATGATCTTTGCATCACAAAAATTGAGACATTGTATGTTGGCTCATACAACACATTTGATAGCTAAGATAGATCCATTGAAATACTTATTGAGTAAAGCTTCCCTCACAGGTAGACTAGCTAAATGGGTAATGCTATTGAGTGAATTTGACATAGAGTAAGTTGAGAGAAAAGCTATCAAAGGACAAGTTATTTCTGATTAGTTAGCTAAAGCACCATTGTTCAATGATCAATTAATGCAAATGGAACTTCCTGATTCCTCTATTATGAACCTATCTTCTAGAACATGGCAATTATTCTTTGATGGATCCTACACACATAATGGATCTGGAGCTGGTAAACTATTCATAACACCTCAAAGTTACTCTATCCCAAAAGTATTCAGAATCAAATTTCCTTGTACCAACAACATAGCTGAGTATGAAGCTTTACTAAATGGTATGAAGATAACACTAGAATGGAGAGTAACAAAACTACAGATTCATGGAGACTCACAACTAGTCATACACCAAGTCAATAATGTGTATCAAACACAAGATGAGAAACTAGTTCCATACAAACGCATGGTAGATGACTTAAAGAAATAATTCATATCTATCATGTTTGAATAGATTCCTAGATTGGAGAATAAGGTTGTTGATGGTATGGAAACACTTTCAACTTTACTACAGCAGCTCAAACATGCGCTATGCTATGAGTTCTTGGTGGAAGCATTGTCATTACCTACCTATGATTGTCTAGAAACCTGGATGATTTACATTGTTGTAGGTCATGATTCCTCTAGATAGCAACATCTATATTCATACCTTCATGACCAAATAATTCTTGATTCCTTTAACAGACATGAGAAATGTTACCTTATCAGAAATGCATCATGATATGTCATCATTGGTAATGATCTATACAAACAGAGTCTAGATGGTACACTTCTTAGGTGTTTAAAATGTGAAGAGTCCCAATGCACATTAGAGGAAGTCCATGATAATATTTTTGGATCACATTCCAATGGTTTAACACTAGCTCAAAAAATCATTATGGCTGGGTACTATTGGTTGGACATGGAAAACGAGGCTATCAAATATGCTAAGAATTGTCAGAAATGTCAATTCCATGGTAACTTGATACATGCACCAGAGAGAGATTTGATTCCCTTTACAACAAAATGGAATTTTCAATAATGGGCATTTGACCTCATAGGATCTACACATCCTCATTCATCAAATGGACATACTCATATCATTACAGCTATAGACTATTTTACAAAATAGGTAGAAGCAGTGCCTCTGACACAAGCAATCGGCAAACAAATCTCAATGTTCATCTTGAACTAAATCATTTGTCGGTATGGTATCTCACACTCCATCATCATAGACAATAGAGGCTAATTCAATAACAAGGACCTAGACTCCTTGTGCTCTAAATTCAAGCTCACTCAACATTGGCCATCCATTTACTATCCTCAAGGGAATGAATAAGTAGAAGTGTTAAACAAAAATTTGTTGAAGATCCTACATTGTACAGTCAACAAGACAGGAAGAGACTTGCACCTCATGATTAATCCAGCTCTTTGGTCCTACAAAAAAAGTATCATAACATCCATTGGGGCTACACCATTTGCTTTAGTTTATGGGTCTGAAGTGGTACTACCTATTGAGGTTGAAATCCCATCATTATGCATGAGAATGCATGGTCTCATAACTGATGATGATTACAGAGTGTCTAGGTTATAAGAACTTGAACTACTAAATGAGCACAGACAAGCTGCATATGATCATCTTAGAGTCTATCAGAAAAGAATGTTTAGAGGCTACAACAAGAAAGTTAGACATAGAGAATTTCAGGTTGGCGATCTAGTCTTGAGAGAAAACACTAAAAATCAATCCCATAGAGAACGCAAGGGGAAGTTTGAACCCAACTGGCTGGGTCCCTTTATTATCACTACTAATTTTGGCTCTAGAGCCTATCGACTCTCAATGACTAAAGGAGAACAACTCTGAGAATTAATCAACGTTCTCCATCTAAAGAAATTCTACACCTAAGGCCTTTAGTCTATGGTAAAATGTCCTGAAAAAAGTCATAAAAATTAGAAAACATCCTAAAAAATGATCATCTTGGTGCAAACCTAGCAAATAGGCATCTTGATGTATCACAAAAAAATAAAAAAATTGGAAAAATACAAAAAAAATTGAAAAGATGAAAAATACAAAAAAAGAAGAAAAAGAAAAAGAGCCTTGGTGAAAACCTGGTAAATAGGCACCTTGGTAGCAAAAATAGAATCTCTGCCAAGATGGTGAAAACCTGGCAAACAAGCACCACTTGTATCAACATTCTCCATCTATCAGGGCAATCTTGGTCTTTCCCAACTTTCAGTTTGGTTTAGTTTGTACATATCTCCCAGTTTGCTTTAGCATCCTATTTTCAATAAAGTCAGTCTGAGCACAATCCAGCAAAAGTGTATGTATCCTATCAAAGCCTAAACTTAGGGGCATTCAACATCATATCCTATGGTCCTTGGTATTTTCAAACAAGTCATATCCAGTCAAGGTCTTTCCAAAGCTACGTTTGAGTCAGTCAGTCAGTCTCCTCACTAGGAAAGGATTTTTCACCTTGCACCAACACAAACAAACAACAACAACAACAAATTGAAAACAATCTTTGTGACATGCTTAAACCTTCTTGTATGCTAACTAATTCACATTGAGATTTCCACATATTCTATCTCCTCAAGCTCCTCCATGATTTCCTTTACAGGATTTAGAGAGTGATGAATGGGGGCATAATCTTTTATTTGTTTTCTTCTTTGAGTAAAAATCTAACAACTTTGGAAATTCTAGATTGAATTGGTGTCCACTATAAGTGCCTCCATCATGTATTGGATGACCATGTGTACCTCAACCATCGATACCTAGATGCTTCAAGTAAGTTTGATCTAACTTTTGACTCTTTGAATGAATTCTTAATCCTACTGTGAAACAAGCTACTACCCAAGAATGTGAACGATAATGGGTCACCATGGGTAATTCACATTGGAAGCAGAATGAGTTCTACAACTATTTGGCATGTTTGATCTGCAAGGCATATTCAATTAATTACAACATTTATATTCTAATGCTTATACAAATTTCTATATCAAAATGGACATGATATTCAGGTCATCCTGGCTTTTGTGCCTTGATGCTTATATCTAAATCCGACATTTCAAAACAAAAATCAATATTCATATGTCCATGGTTGCCTAACTAGTGAACATTGTATTGATTTATCCATTGTTACCTAAAGAGAAAAGAACAAAATAATAATAATAATATATAACATATTTAGTAATAAAAATGACCGACACATGATCAGTGACTAAGTCCTAAGTCCTAGGTCTGCATTTCATTTTGCACTTTGCATGGTTGTATTTATCTCGTGATTTCAAATTCAGCTTGATGCTTAACGATTCTTCAAATTTACACTAAACACAATGCAAGGACTAAGCATCACACTTAAGGTTAACTAATTTTGACATTTTGAACCCATTTTTAGGATCAAAATCAAAATCTAAGATCGTTTACTTTGTCAAAATCACAATTCAAAAAATTTCAGACCCAAGACAGATGATTGCTTGCATAATCAACCTTCAGAACATCAATCTAGTATTCAACTTAACTGATTATCATACATCAAACTATCAAAAATTTAACTTGGTCCACCATGGTCAACTCATGGTCAAACCAAGTCAAACTTGGTCTTTAGGACCTCCAAATGATGCGAAATGCATCTCCAGACATGCATAACCACTTATACTATCGATTACATCACCTCTAAACCAATCTAGCTAGCTTTCTTGGTAGATTTCAATTTTCATCCCAAAGGGAGCATGGTATTACACATCTTTAATCAAATCTACAAATCAAATTTCTTTCAGTAATCAAGACAATAACCACGTCTAGTTGTTGATTCATCAAAAGTCTTCGTCGCTTGGGGCACATTGCTTGGGGCAAATTAGATTCATCAAGATCCATATCAATCTGGTGTTCTCTCACAACTTGTAAATTGTATCAACTTTTCATAACCATTGGTTCATTACTATTATTTCCTTGGTTCTTCATAGCTGAAGGGTTTAGATTTTGCATCCTTTTGATTCCTTTGGACAATCAGGTCTGGAGTCAAGATAGTCACTTCTTCATAATCATAAGGTTTAGAATCATACATTTTGATACTTTTTCATAATCATCGGTTCATTGTTGCTACAATTAACATCATCTCAATTCTTTGGTCAATCAGGACTTGAATCACAACATCTTCTAAATCAATCAATCGGTTTCTATCTCAAAATCGATTAATCTTTTAGGATCAGTTTCTCCATCACATAACTAAGTCTGCATTATCATAAAAAACATATTAATCTTTGAACCATTGTGCTTCACATAGTACTTCATAGAGGGGCAAAATGTAATACCCCAAAAATGGGCTATATGACCATTGACCTCCTACATCGACAAATCGATCGAAATTGACACAAAAACTCCTAACCAAAGACACATTGGCACATCAAATCATTGAAACCCTAATCAATTTAATCTTAATTCTACATTGGGGAATATTCCTTGAATGTTCCTAATTTATCCTAATTATCTCCTAATTAAATATTATTTGTTGATAAATGACATTATTTATCCTAAAGTTAA
Organism: Chamaecyparis obtusa; assembly: GCA_027943335.1. Classification (NCBI taxonomy): domain Eukaryota; kingdom Viridiplantae; phylum Streptophyta; class Pinopsida; order Cupressales; family Cupressaceae; genus Chamaecyparis; species Chamaecyparis obtusa. Next base: position 1,091,859 of record BSBK01000508.1, on the reverse strand, counting down.
TTAATTGAATATATTGAATATTTGATTAATTAATTTAATCCTACCACTTAATTATTTAATTAGATTTAATTATATTTATTCCTAATTAATATTATTTAATTTTGATAATAAATAAAAAATCCTACAAATAATTGATTAAATTCTTATTTGATTAATTAAATCAAGTTGTCAATATTTAATGATATAGTTTTGGAATAAAGTTTGATTAAATAATTGATTAACCCATAAATCAATTATTTTTATTCAAAAATTAGTTAAGTTAAGAATAATTCATTTGAATTATTAAATTAATTCATAATTATCCATGCACATTCTGAAAAATAGTTAAACTCTAAATTAATAAATAAATTCAATTTGTTATCTTTTTGAACTCAACATCTATTTTGAGTTAAAAAGTTGTTTTTGCATGATTTTGCGAGTTAACTATTTCTAATTCATTGATAACTCAAAAATCAAGTTGAGTTCATGAAAGAGTGATTTATGGATTTTTTTCATGCACCCTTAAGCCCGAGATTTCTATATAAACAAGGCTCAACCCTTCACAAAGGTCTACTTTTTCAATCCTTCAACTGCGCTTTCAATTTTTGGAGAATCAAGCTCTTGCGAATAAAAGATTGTGATATTTTTGCAATTCATAGTTTTCAATTCAATTTTCATAGCATCATTGTTAGATTTGCATTGCAATTCATTTCAATCCATTTTAGATAAATTTCATATCAGTTTTCATCATATTGCATAAAAAATCCAAAAATATAGATTAAGATGCATTCATTTTCATCCATCTTTCAATCATTCAAATCCTTCATTTAGGTGTTGCATTGTCACTGATCTCAGTCATAATCTGAGAATACAATACTCGCACCTACTAGAGGGTAGTAAATCATCTGGTTAGCTATATTGTTTTCATTTGCAGATTTCTTGATTTGCTAACCTCTAATGTTTTATTGAAGTGTTGTGTCTCCAGCTAGGTAAAAAATTCACACACACATAAACTGTTGATGTTGTCCTTCTAGGTGTTGTTATTCCTGACCAGATCATTGATGTTATCTTTGGTTCAGCTAGTGTTCTAGTTTTTGATGTCTAGGGTTCTCTAGAAGCATTTGGGGAATGGTGGTGGTGTTTTCCCTATCCTTTCTATGGATGCTGGTGTGGGCTGCCCTATTTCTTAGGCTTTAGTGGGATCTTTTGGTTTCTCTTTGGATTGGAAGAATGCTGCTAAGAAGTGTTGGAAACTACAATTGAAGCAATTGTTGTATTGTCATTAATGTCAAACCTTAATTGGTAAGATTGTTGCTACTTAGGAAAGTACTATATCTATTGTGAGAAGGGAAAGAAAGGATGGTAACAATAGCACCTAGGGAAAGGTTGAGTTATCTTGATACTGCAAAGTGTACTTGACTATGTTGTTCAATGATGGGACAATGTATTGTTTATCTTAGTAAGATTGAAGACTAAACTGGTAGGCTTAACTGAGCAAAAATGAAGAAATCATGTTTAAGCTGAGTTAGTGTATGCTAAGAAAAAATTTAGTGTCGACCGAGTATCAGTTAATTGCCGAGGAAGATAGTATATGCTGAGGAAACAATTTTAGTAGTGACTGAGCATTTTACATGACGACCGAGTGGATGATCACAGTATTGACTGAGCATCAACATTTTTATATTTGAAGAGAATTCAGATTTGGAGCCGACATTGTTGAATTATTGGATTATGTAAAACATGTTGACTTTATTTATTGATTGTATGGAAGCATTTAATGCTTTGTAAAACATTTTATTGTAAATATTTATGAGATTTGAGATGATTCTAGAAGAGGAGATGAAGAACATGAAGTGGGTAGATTCAATGAATCTGACCTAACCCTAAGATCTACAAAGGAGATTAAGTGGCAAAAGATAAGTTAACCTAACAGAGAAAAGTATTAAGGGAACCTAAACATTAGGTATGAGAATGTATGGGTGAAGGATATGCTAGAAGAATAGTAAGTTTTATTGACTGTATAAGCAAAAAGGCTGAAGGAGAAGTGTGGTGATTGCTTAAAGAAAAGTTCTGAGCAGATTAGAGATGGAGATGGAAAAGTTTCAAAGTTAGTAAACTAGCATTTGTGTACAGAATTGGATCTGATATTTGCAAAGTGAGTTGTATGTTTTTCAGATCAATACTACTGCTACTTTCTAACCATTGTAACAATCAAAATCCTTTTAATAGAGGTTGACCTAACAATCATATGTTAAATCCTTTGAACAAGGTTGCATTCTAATGGGGTGTATGTAAGTCCTATAACAAGGCTCATTTTTAACAGGGTGATTGAAATCCTTTAACTGGGTCACACCTGATAGTGTGTATTGTAACCTTTGACAGGGTCGGCTTTTAACCGAGCTCACTTCAGAAGAGTGAAAATAATAATAGCATGTTACAAAGTGGTTTTTCCCATATTGGGTTTTTACTATAAATCTTGGTGTCAATACTTGTGTGAATGTTTTGGTTTGAACATTTCTATGTTTTACAAGTTAGTTACAGTTGGGTAGTGGACTGCAGTGTTATATGTTTCTATTATTGAATCAGTGATGACTGAGTTTGTTTTGGTTGCTTGATCTGATTTAAGGAAAAGTTTTTGAAGTTATTTTATACATTAGGATCTGCAAACAACTGATTCACCCCCCCCCCCTCTCTGTTGTTCTAAATCATATTAACAAGAAGGTGGAGGATGGATGGATAACAGTTTAAGGAAATAAAGTTAAGTCTTCCAAGCCTTCTTTTGATATGAATTTACATTCACATAAGGATGGGCTTAAATGTAAATCTTGATTACCCTTTGTTATGGTTTATTGGTTTGGTTTTTGTTCCACTTGGTGGGAACTATGGTTAGGTCCTTTGGTTTGTTAGGTGGTGCTTCATAGTTGTTTTCTAGTCTTTCATTGCCCTATCTTCCACTTCTTTTGTACAAGCTTTTGGGTCCTTTCAAAACCTATTTTTACTTAATCAAAATATAAAGCAATAGGATGACAAACTCACCATTGGGAAGCCACGTGTAGTACACACATAGATCTGATTCACAAAGAATGAAGTGTTGTTGAGACATAAAACTATAAAACTTTAAATACCATTGTCATGGGGCTTGCTTAAGCCCATATAAACTACGCTTCAACTTGTAGTATAAGTGTTCTTCACCCTGTTTAATAAAGCCCTCAGGTTGTTGCATGTATAGTTCCTCTTCAATATCTCCATGAAGGACCATTGTTTTAACATCAAGTTTCTCAAGATAGAGGTCCAAAATAGTTGTCATACCCAAGACCAATAAAATTATTTGTATTTTCACAACTGGAGAAAAATTTTCATTAAAATTGATGCCCTTTTGCTGACTAAAACCTTTTACCACAAATCTAGCCCTATATCTTTTTCTTCCTCCATCTTCTTCTTTCAACCTGTAGACCCATTTATTTTTCATTTTTTATTTATTTGGTGGAGTGGACTAGATCCCAAGTGTCATTAGTATGAAAAGACTCCAGTTCATCCTTCATAGCATCCATCCAATGCAATGAATTCACATCATTACAGGCTTGTGTAAATGTTTGACGCTCTACTTGATCAGAACATAAAATCTCATAATCATCAAATTTTCATGGACATTTTTTGTCTCTAGTAGACCTCTACAACTACATATTCTGATTATTTTCTTGACTATGAACTTCACCAAATCCCTCTATATTTGTAATAGTAAATTCATTATTAATTCCCTGTACATGACCTACACTTTTCTCTTCTCTAAAATCTGGTGCATTCCAGAAGCTTTGGTTGTGAGGCTATAAAATGTGGGCCATAATGGGCTAATTGGGAGTGTGGAGTAGTGGTCATGAGGGAGGAATTATTTTCCACCTGGGGTAGAGTATGGTCCACATGTGGTAGAGAAGAGTCTACGAGTGGCAAAGGAGAGAGTGGTGGTGGCGTTTGCAATGGAGTTGCCTTCTCTGCCACTCCACCATCACATAAAGGGCCACATTGCATGGGAAGTGAAGCGATGTGTGGAGTTACAATGGTGAGTGTGTTGGTCATAAGGGACTATGTGGGAACTCTACATGGTAGGGATTGTTAGGGATAACAGTCCACAATACAACTAAGAGGGGGGCGCTGAATTAGTTGTATGAAAGAAAATTAAACTTTAAACTTTCAATAGAAACAATATCAGATCCAATGAACACAATGAATGCCAAGATAATAAGACAATATTTTGGTGTCGGGAAAACCATGTTAAAGGTAAAAACCCCAATGGGAATTAGCACCCACAAATAATGTTTTGAGAGTATAGTAACCTTGTTAGAAGATCTAGCCCTATTAGGAGCTTATTGAAACATTACAGTACATAGTCCTTGTTAGAAGATAGACCCTATGTAATGCCCCACCAGGGAACCCATGAGAGCTTAACCTAAACATGCATCTAAGTTTGCAGAATAATTTTTTTGTGTTAACATACAACAACATCAAAGTTTTACAATGCGGAAGCAATACAATGAAATGAAAAAATCACATAGGTTACAACTCTCAAGGATTCCATGACGAAGATTATGTAAATATAAAATTAACTAATTTAGATTAGACATAATTAAAAACTTATATAAACAAATGAAAGACAATTGCAACATTACATAAAAGATAACATAGATACAACTAGTACCATAAGGTAACCATAATAATCTACCTCCACTGCACATGTCGTAGGGTATGTAATACAATAAATGAAAAGAAGTATAATATGACATCTCTAAAAGTCTGATACAATGATACAAGATCACAAAAAGAAGAAGAACAAGAACACATCTTCAACAATGAAGATCAAGAAGGAATATCTGCCATAAGGATCATCCAGCCTTGGTGCACGAATGTTAGAGTCTCAAATGGTAAAAGAATCACTACCACCTGACCTCATGAACCTAAACGGTCCACTCCCACTGTGCTGAGGAGATAACATCAGATCCCACTTGGATAACAAACAAAAACATAACAAGCTAAGGAAAAGATCCTGAAAGCTTCTAACTCAAAGGTACAATAAGTACAACAAGGTATAACATACTATACCAGAGGAAAATAATACATTTAGGAAACCTAAGATGCATACAGGAAGTGTCATCACACAAGCCAACTCTAAGGTTATCCTGGTAGTCTCTTCAAACGCCGGCGCCCTAGTGACTCTATGTGGTCTTAGTCACTAAGACCACTAAGTCCCTTAAGCTCACATATATAGAATCCATTCCTTCTGAAAGATATACCAGAAATACAAAGACTCACTCTGTCAGCTTTCACTGTCACTATCCAATAACCAGTCTTCACCCAAAGCATCTGTAACTAGTTCAATATGCAACATTATATGATGTGATCTTGGATATAAGATCACAACATCTTCTTGTATTTTCATCTAACTTCGCACATTCTAAAATATTTGTACACTGTCTGTACACTACAGTAACCTATATGTTCTCTTCATAGAACATATGTTGACATCAGTGACAAATCACTAATGACAATAGTAGCAGCTTCAACATTACTCAATGTAGTGATTAAACATATTAAATGTATCAACCATTCCCCAATGCATTAACACTATCAAAAATCTCCCCCTTTGGCATTGATGTCAACATATGGGAAAATCTATTGGCCCAAAGATTTATCAATCCAAAGTTTTGTAACCAGATAGTACTCTCATAGTACACTACCATACAATTTCCCCATATAGTAGGGATTTTCTCATAGCAACACTCCCCCTTTGACAACAATGGAAAAGGGTGCCATGAGTCATCAGTTGTTCTTCACAAACTCCTTCAACAATCACTCCCCTTGAGGAGTAGATCCCTGCATCCAGTCCAAAATATGATAAGGCTCTGAAAACCTCTGGACTGATGCATCCCTGCATCATTTAATTATGACTAGGAGGAGCCTAAACCCGAAGCATACCTCTGAGATATTCAAAGGTATCTTTTAGAAATATCTTTGTAAAGATGTTTGCAATATGTTCTTTTGTACTAATATATTCCAACTTTATTTCCTTTTCTGCTACCTTGTGTCTCAAGAAGTTATAAATTGATAGAAATAGGTTTAGTTTTAGAATGCATCACCAGATTCTTTGACATATTCGCTGTACTGGTGTTATCACAGTGGATAATCATAGGCTCATCAAAATTTATTCCAATGTCCATTAGCATTTGTTTCATCAAAAAAACTTGAGTGCAATTAATAACACCAACAACATACTCTGATTCAGTAGTAGATTGAGCTATACAATCTTGCTTCTTACTCAGCCATGAAACCAACTTTTTCCCAAGGAAAAATGCACCACCACTAGTACTCTTCTTGTCATCAATATTTCTTGGCCAATCAGCGTCACTATAAGCATGAAGTTCAAAGCTATCTTTTCTATCATACCATAAACCATAGTCTATTGTTCCTTTCAGATATCTCAATATCCTTTTCATAGCAACTAGGTGTGTCTCTTTAGGTTCTGCCTGATATCTAGCCACAATCCCTATGACATTAGCAATATTTGGTCTAGTGTGAGTCAGATATTGTAATCCACAAACCATTAATCTATACTTAGTCTGAAAAAAACACTTTGATTCATCATCAGCTGCCATCTTATTACCAGTCACAATGAGTGTGCCAACTAGTTCACAGTCTTCCATTTCAAACTTTTTAAACATTTCCTTAAGATATTTAGTTTGAGAAATAAAAATGCCATTTTTATTCTGATTTATTTGTAGTCCAAGAAAGAATTTCATTTCGCCTATCATGGACATCTCAAATTCATTTTCCATCTCTTTAGAAAATTTCTCACATAGATCATCATTGCCTTTAAAGATAATATCGTCAACAAAAACTTCTTTTATCACAAACTCCATCTTCACTAGTTATTAAATACAAATTACTGTCAGCATTACCTTTTCCGAATCCAAGCTGAAGTAAGTATTTATCTAACCTTGCATACCAAGCCCTTGGAGCTTGCTTCATTCCATAAAATTCCTTCTTCAACCTACATACCATGTCTCCATCTTCACACAAATGAAATCCATCAAGTTATTCTATATATACTTCTTCTTCATGATCCCCATTCAAGAATGTAGATTTCACATCCATCTAATATACCTTGAAGTTCTTATGTGCAACATAAGCCAAGAATAAGCTCACAACTTCTATTCTAGCAATAGGAGTGAATGTTTCTTCAAAATATATGCCTTCTTGTTGTGAATAACCTTTACATACCAATCTTGCTTTTTTTCTTACTACAACTCCATTCGTTTTGTTTCTGAAAACCCATTTAGCTCCTAGTACATTTTTGTTCTTAGGTCTAGGAACCATTTTCCAAGTGTTATTTTTCTTTATCTGATCTAATTCTTCCTTCATGGCATTTGTCCAGGATTTATCTGTACAAGCTTCATTTGTATTCTTTGGTTCAACTTGATAAATCAAACAAATTTATTGTCTAACCTTTGACCTAGTCATTACTCCTTGAGTAGAGTTACCAATTATTTGATTTTTAGGATGATTGTTCTTGACATACCTTGAAGTCTTGGGAACCTCAGTAGCCTATTTTGTGTCATCATCACAAGTCTTGTTTTCGTATTCTACCTCAACAATTTCTTCTTCTTCTACAATAGCAGCCTCTTTTATCTTTGAAACCTGATTAAAGTCATACATTATCTCTTGTATCTGAAACATTTCATCTATCTTCACATTGTTACTTTCAATCATCTTCCTTAATCTTAGATTGAAACATTTATATGCTTTTCTCTTAGTAGAATAACCAAGGAAAATTCCTTCATCACTTCTAGCATCAAACTTCCCTATCTCATAATCTCTCTTGATATAGAATTTACTACCAAATATTATGACATATTTTACAATAGGAGTATGATTAAACCATAATTCTTAAGGAGTCTTACTTGTACCTTTTCTGATATGAACTCTATTCAATGTGTACAATGTTGTCCCAATAGCCTCTCTCTAGCCTCTCTCTAATGCATATGAGATACATTTCCTTCAAGCAACATTTTCCTAGCAGCATCAAGTATAGTCATGTTTCTTCGCTCTATTATCCCATTCTATTGTGGAGTCTTGGGAGTAGATGTTTGTCTCTGTATTCCATGCTCTTCGGAGTATGAATTGAATAAGTCTAATGTAAAATATCCACCTCTATCTAAACTTAAAAATTTTATCTTTAGACCTGATTCATTCTCTACTTTTTCTTGAATATCTTGAATTTATCAAATGCTTCTAATTTTTCTTTTAAGTAACCCACATCAATCTAGAAAATTCATCAACAAAAAGTATGAAATACCTTTCACCATAGTATGATTTTGTCCTTGTAGGTCCACATAGGTCTATATGTACCAGATCCAACTTTCATTTTGATGTATATGCTTTTCTTTTGTAACTTCTTCTAGTCTATTTTCCCATAAAACATTATCTGCATATAGTGTTAGATGGTTTCACAATCTTCGGTAGATCTCTTACTACATTAGTCAAACTTACCTTCACAATATTGTCAAAGTTAACATGACAAAACCTTAGATGTGCCATAACCAACTATCATCTACCTTCACAATAAAACAAGAGGCTCAAGATGTAGTTAATTCAAATACATTACCTCTAGATTTAGTATCGGTTGCAATCAATTGTCTTGCCATACATCTAATAAAACATTTACCATCATTGAATTGTAACTAAAACTCTTTGTCCATTAACTATCCAACACTCAACAAGTTATGCTTAAGTCCATCAACAAGTAGTACATTATCAGTATTATTTTTTCCATCTAGAGTAATAGATCCTACTCCTATGATAGGTTTAGGAAGATTGTCTCCAAACCTCACAACACCACCATCATACTTCACTAATTTAACAAACTTGTTTTTGTCTCTATTCATACGATGTGAACAACTACTATCTATTATCCATTCAAATTTTTATCAAAATGTGATACCAAAGTCATTTCCTCATGTACTAGTTCATCTTTAATAGAAACAAATCCAATCTCCTCATAATCTAAATCATCATCATCAGAAATACCTTCACTAGCATAATAATATTCCTTATCCTTGGACTTGAAAAACTTGGCCTCGTACTTAGGAACTCTTGTAGGACACTAGATGCAAAATGACTTACCTTATTACATGAAAAACATTTAAAAGGTAATTTTCCTTCAAATTTACCCTTACCTCTCTTTTCTCTTCTAGAAATTAGTGCAACAAGTTCATCCATCTTTCTTTCTTCTGCTAGTATATGTTCCCATTCTTCAGTATATTCTCCAAGCTCTTATTTTAGGCTCTCACTGCTTGTGCTCGAAAGTGCAGACATTGTCTTCTTATATGTAGATGCCTTAAATTTAGACTCAACTTTAGGTACAGAATCTCCCATTTCAGCAGCTTCAAAGGTAGTTAAATTTTCAATCAACATTTCTTTGCTAAAGTTCAGAGTCAAAGGTATAGTCTCTTAAATAGATATAGCCTTAAACTTGTAAGCAGGTGTCAATGATCTAAGGATCTTTGCAAAAACCTCTTCTTCATCTTAAGTGCCTCCACAATTTATGATTCCAACCACAACTTCTATAACCCTCTAAACATAAGCCCTTATGCTTTCATCATCATTCATTTATAGCTTCTCCATCTTTGTTTTCTAGTTCTATAACATTTCTTGCTTGGTATACTTCTCTCCTTCATATAGTGCTTCCAATCTTTTCCAAATCTGGTGTGTCGAATCCAAGTCCTTAACTTCAGTAAATTCTCCTTCAAAGAGTGTGTCAATCAATGCTTCCCTTGCAACCATGTTGTATGAGAATACCTTCTTTTCATCATTAGTAGCTAATGGAAAATCAGTCTTCATAGTTATCTCATTCTTTCTAATCAACCAGTAGTCGATGCCCAAACATAGCAAATGAGTTCACATCTTGTTCTTCCAACTATCAAAGTTTTCAGGATCAAACTTCAGACTATCCTTCCTATAGAATGCCATCTCCAAGATCACCTCAAGTTGTTAAGATTTCTCTCTAAGGACCAATAGCTATGATACCAATTGTTAGGAATAATAGTCCATAATACAATTGAGAGGGGGGGTGAATCATTTGTATGATAGAATATTAAACATTAAACTTTGAATAATAGTAATATCAAATCCAATGAGCACAATGAATGCCAATACAATAACACAATATTTTGGTGTCGAGGAAACCCTATTAAAGGTAAAAAACTCAGTGGAAATTAGCACCCACAAATGATGTACTAAGAGTATAGTATCCTTGTTAGAAGATCTAGCACTGTTATGAGCTTATTAAAACATTACAGTACATAGTCCTTGTTACAGGACAGACCCTATTAGGAGTCAAGAAAGAAAGGGTGGGCTCTTGCCTAGGCTCACTACCCAAAGAAGGTTAAATCCACCTTTAGAACTCACTGTTCACAACACAAGTGTATATGAAGAAAAACATAATCCTTGTGAACTGTTTGACAACAACTATCTTTTCTTGATTAGTTCCAATGAAGTACACTAATAATGCTCTACTCTACATCTAGCAGACACAAGCTCACAACTTACACAATCTCCTTTACATCATATCCATCTCACCATATCTTTTCCAAAGAAAAGATCTTACATATATACCCTATTACATTCTACATGATCAAGTCGGCCGATTAGGATTTCCTAATTACATAAACAATTACATAAACCCTTGCTAAGATACACATGGTATCCAAAACAAGTATATAATGATTACATTACAATAATTAAGGACTAACATCCTTAACTCACATTTATCAAACAAAATGCATGCTACATCACTGAAGTCATCTCCCAAATAAGTCTTCTCCAGATTACACACTACAGCTGACATCATCCAAATTTTTGTACCTTGCACTGACCAAAGAATATTCTTTAGTACCTTGTCTATCATCCCTTAAGCTCACATATATAGAATCTATTCCTTCTAATAGATATACCATAAAAATAGAGACTCACTTTGTCAGCTTCCACTATCACTGTCCATTAACCAGTCTTCACCAAAACATTTGTAATTAATTCAATATGTAACATTACATGATGTGATCTTGGATATAAGATCACAACATCTTCCTATACTCTCAATTGACTTCGCACATTTTTAAACATTTGTATAGTATCCATACACTGTAGTAACCATCATGTTCTCTTCATAGAACTGTATCATCTTAAAATGGAAGCACTTCCTTCTTGGTAGGTTTGGCACCCTCATTTAGTGCATTTGTCATGATAGATTTGCATTTAGGAGGTATTTTCACTTGATTCCTTCATTCTAGGTGAAATTAGGGTTAGGATCCCAAGGATTATCCTTGATTTCCCTTCTCTATGGCTCTATTTTCTAGGTAGGATCTAGGTATAGGTCCTCCTAGCCCTCATCACATTCATTCTAGGTCTTTGTGCCCTTTTTTGGCACTCTTCCCTATTTTCTCACTATTTCCAAGTCTCTAGCCTACCCCGAGACTTCTTATTCTCAAAGGTGACTGAGCCTGGGCCTTTGGGTTAGGAGGTTGACCCTAACCTATGCCAAGGTCAAGGTCGACCTTGACCCCTGTCACATTTTAGTCCCCCTTTTCAAATTGTGGTCCCAGTGGGCCCCAAAATCAATGTCAAGCCTCTGGATCCGAATGCAAAAGGTTTTAATTCAAAATTCATTTAATTATTTTCCTTCCTTAGTTGGTTATTGTGATTGGACAATAATTTGAGGTGAAATTTGAATTATGGGCCCTTAAATTGCCCGAGGAGCCTTACCTTGAAATCTCTATATAAGCACTCTCTTTTGTCTTCATGTACACACAATCGATTGAAGCAAGCAAGTGATGGTGAAGTGATGGTGCAAGATTGCAAGAGGATGATATAGAAGATCAAGACCTTGTTGACATCAAGCATTTTTTGATGAACCATTGTGGACATTCCTTTGGAGCAAGAAAGACCTATTCTTCCTTGATCCACCATTTTTAATATTCAAGCATTCAAAGATATGATTATGGGGTAGCAATTACAGATTGTGAGTTTGGTAGGAATACTTTAGCCTTGGGGGATCGGTATACTTTCTTTATCATAGTCAAATCTATGCATTGCTTCCTCATATCAATTCATGCTAGGGTTTTAATCTAGAGGATTAGATCTTGGCATTGCACATTCAATACACACACAAATTCTATTACATCTAGCTATTCATGGAGGTGGGGGTCACCAAAATAGGGGCTTGACTAAGGCAAAACCCTATATAGCCACCTCAAAACACCATTTTCAGATATCTACAGTCATTGTTTTGGGAGTTATAGAGTAGATATGAGTACCCTTTTTGGCAAACTTCTGGGATCTACGAATAGATTTTTTGTCAGAATAGTGTAGGTCAAGGTCGACATAAAGGGGTAAGATTGTGCCCCGAGGTAAGATCTTACCCCTGTTTTGGGTCAATGTCGACCTTTTTTAGAAAGACACAAGGTTTCTGCATTTTCTCTATTTCCAGGCCAGATCCAGTTGTTGAATTTCCTGAAACTGAATACAGACACCAGAAAATAGGTATTTCCAGATCAGCTTTATTATGAGGTATGTATTTCATCTTATTTAAATTTAGTATTCTTTACAAGCATTTTTAGATTTATATTCCATATCATTAAATTTATATGTATTGTGGGGAATGTTGGTTTAGGGCCTCTATTAGGTGCATTGTTAAAACCCCTTTCCTATTCCTTCACCATTTTCCCACCTTACAAGAACATATGTTGACATCAGTGACAAAACACTAATGACAATAGTAGCAGCTCTAGCATTTCTCAATGTAGTGATTAAAAATATTAAATGTATCAACCATTCCCTAATGCATTAGCAATATCAACAGGGATTGGGTAGTAATTATTTGTCCAACAGTGCATGAAGGTATAATAGTATATGACTGAAATGTAACCTGTGGAACTCTCTACACATTAGTGCCATTGTTAAATAAATAAAATTCAATAGAATCATCAGAGGTGTTGTTGTGATTGTGCAGACCTGAGAAAAACTTTTCATTGAAAACAACATCCCAACTATGAATAAATTTTTTTGCAACGGGATCCCATAGTCTAAAACCGAATTGATCTTCACCATACCTCAAAAACATACACCTCTTGGATTTGAAATCCAATTTTGTTTGATTCTCTTTAGGAACATGCACATAAGCATCATAGCCAAAAACACAGAAATGATTAAATGAATTTTATTTCCAAAGCCACCTCTCTTCCAGAATGTCAAAATCAAGACGAGATGAAGAAGCATGATTGATTAAATAAACAACAGTATTACATGCCTCTGCCAAAAATTATTTCCCCAAAATAGCATTGAAGAGCATGCACTAAGCTCTTTCCAAAATAGTCTAATTCAACCTCTCAGCTACACCATTTTCTTGAGGTGTAAAAGGGACAATTTTAATACGTCGAATGTCATGATCTGTACAAAAATTATCAAACTCCAAAGAGAAGAACTCACCACCATTTTCTATTAATAGACATTTAATTTTCTTCCTACTCTAATTTTCAACCATATCCTTGAAAGTTTTAAATATTGAAAACACCTCTAATTTTTTATTCAACATATAAATCTAGACTTTACAAGTGCAATCATCAAGGAATGTAGCAAAATAATTTGCACCATCGATAGAAGGTGTTAGGAATAGTCCCAAGAGATAATTGAGAGGGGGGGGGGGTGAATTAGTTATCTACATGTTTCAATTCTTTATCCAATTAAATATACTTAAACATAAAGCATAAACACAATAAAAGAACACATGAACACAACACCAATATTTTGGTTATGAGGAAACCCAAATAGGTAAAAACCCTGGTGGGACTTGATACCCACTAATATTCTGTACTAGTGTATAATGATCCTTGTTAGAAGATCTTTTACCCTATTAGGAGTAGCTTTATAATATGTTAAGTACAGTAAACCTGGTCAAGGGTTGGACCGTGTTAGGAGTCTTTTACAATTTTCCCTGTTAGGGGAGATGACGCACTGTCTGAGAGCTCACTGCTCAAAGGGGCAAAGGCTACAAATTTCTAAATAATAGATACACACTATATCTAGATCTTGGTGAGCTGTGCTTAGACATGCTATTTGGATCAATTCCAATGAATATCACAAACACTCTACTTGATCACATAGACCTTCCTCTGATGGTTCTACAACTTGCACACTCTGCTCTGCTCTTCTTAATCAACCATGAACCACACTTTAGCAATCACAAATGACTGCCTCTAAATGATATAATCAAGTTGGCCTATTAGAACCACCTTGAAATCATATTAGAGAAACCATAAAAAACTCCAACAAACATTCTGTCAGCTCTACTATCCACGCAACACATTCTAGGACCTGTCCAAATAATATAATTGTAGATGCATGCTAAACACTATCCGCTCTACCAAAACAACTGGATCTTTCTCCTCAAGCTGAATTAACTCTTGCACTCTTAATCAAATATCAATAACCCTCCTCTAAGCTTAACTCTAAGGGTGCATACCCTAAAGATAGGCGCAACTCAAGAACCAATAAAATCTCTATCAGCTCTTTTGAATAAACATAAGAAACTGCTATTAGCGAATAGCGATTGCATAACTTCACTTCTACTAAATATCTGACTATGCATCCATAACTGAAACATCACTAACATGTCTGCATCACATATCCAAGGGTGCAAGCCTCCATAACAACTATACCGACATCCATGCACAGAACTCTGTCTGTTACTCTATCAGGAACATTGCTAATACAAGTTTCTATATAACTATCTATACTAACAGTTAACCTCTGCGCCCATGATATCATGTCTATGCTACATATACCTAAAGCTTACTACATAAGACTTCCCTAAATGCTACTTTCCATATGTTGTCATCAATGACAAACATACAGTCACTACTAGCTTGCTGGCAAATCTCCAACAATCTCCCCCTTTGGCATTGATGGCAACATGTGGAATGAAAAACCACCACCAACCCAAATGAACATTTCTTTTATAACATTCTCCATTTCCTCTTCAAAATTCCCCCAAAGCTGAATCCTTCATCAGATGCAATATTTTCCAACATTCTCCATTCCCTCAACTAAACTATTGTCATAACTGAATACTGCTCCCCCTAAGTATATTACTCCATTTTTTCATGACTCTATATATTACTCCCCCTTTGACATAAATGGAAAAGTGTGCCATTCATTTTAAGCACTCATACTACTCCTAAGGTAGAGTAGTCAACCTTCCATCAGTCCCTAAGGACTAATGCCTTTCCTTCTTTCTTCTAAGCAGAATCAGGGAAGGGAATTACTCCCAACTTCTCCCTAAGATACTCAAAAGTATCCTTAGACAAGGACTTTGTGAATATGTCTGCCAACTAATCTTTAGTATTCACATAGTCTAGCTTAACTTCTTTCTCTACCACTTTCTCTCTTAAGAAGTGATACTTGATCTCAATGTGCTTTGTCTTTGCATGCATCACAGGGTTCTTTGACATATTGATAGTGCTAGTGTTATCACAGTGAATAACAATAGGATAATCAATCTGAATTCCAAGATCCTTTATCATCTGCTTGATCCAAAAAATTGTAGAACAATTTAAGGCTACTGCAACATACTCCACTTCTGCTATTGACTGAGAAATACAATTTTGTTTCTTTCTTGTCCAAGTGACAAGTCTATCACCAAGAAACACTGCTCCACCTGATGTACTCTTTCTATCATCAACACATCTTGCCCTATCTGCATTAGTGTACACATGAAGCTCAACATTTTCTAAATTAGGATACCATAGGCCATAGTCTATAGTGCCTTGTAAGTATCTAAATATCCTCTTTACTGCCATGAGGTGACTTTATTTAGGTTCTGCTGCAAATCTTCCAACTATGCCAACTGCATTGGAAATATTAGGTCTAGTCTGAGTAAGATAAATCAATTTTCCAATCATAGATTTGTACAATGTTATATTGACTACTGGTGAGTTATCATCCTTTGTAAGCTTCCCTCTAGTAATCATAGGTGTCCCTACTAGCTTGCAATCATCCATCTTGAATTTATTTAATATTTCTTTCACATACTTGGACTGATTAATGAAAATACCTTTCTCTATCTCCTACACATTCAATCCCAAAAAGTACTTGATAGGACCAATCATACTCATCTCAAATTCATTCTGCATCTCTTTAGAAAATTCAACACTAAGTTTGTCATTACCTCCAAAGATAATATCATCAACAAATACAACTAAAAGTAACAAACCTTCAGATGTCTCTCTAATAAATACATTACAATCTGTTGCTCCTTTCTTAAATCCAATCTTTGTTAGGTATCCATCTAGTCTCTCATACCATGCTCTAGGGGCTTGCTTAAGTCCATAGAGGGCCTTCTTCAATCTGCATACCATATTAGGTCTGTCTGATAAGGTGAATCCTTCTGGCTACTCAATGTATACTTCTTTCAAATCACCATTTAGGAATATTGACTTGACATCCATCTGATAAACTTTGAATTTTTTGACTGTAGCATAATAGAAACAACTTAATAGCTTCTAATCTGCGCACAGGTGCAAATGTGTCTGAATAGTCAATGCCTTCTCTTTGCGAATAGCCTTTACATACTAATCTTGCTTTGTTTCTTACTACTCTACCATCTTCATTCATCTTATTTCTGAATATCCACTTTGTTCCAATCACATTCTTATCACTAGGTCTTGGGACCAGTTCCCAAGTGTCATTCTGGATAATTTGATCAAGTTCTTCTTTCATAGCATCATGCCAATCTGAATCATTACAAGTATCTTCAACACTTAAAGGTTCAATTTGAGATAGTAAACATACTGCATCACTGCTAGTTGAGTTCTTTGCTTGTGATCTTGTTAAGACTTTGCCACTCTGATCTCCAATGATGTCTTTCTTAGAATGATTTCTAGATGTAAACTTTTGAACTTTTTTTGATGCAGACTCATCAACCTTAGGAGTTTCTTCTTCAGTAGTATCAAGGTCATTGAATAATACATCAATACTATCAAACATTTCTTCAATAACCGTCTCACTAGAAGAGGGTCTGGGTTCTTCTTCAATCATGGGTGAGTAATCATGATATCTTTCTTGAACCATAAACTTTTCATCAATCTTAACATGAGCACTTTCAATGATCTTTTTCAATCTGATGAAGGGTGCTCCCCTTAATACCACAAACACATAACAGAAATAGAGAAACAACAACAATATGCAAGAACAGAGAATTGGCTTCTTATTAACTCCACAAATGTGGAATTACAAACTTTCAGAATTACAATATGCAAAGCCACATGGGCATTCCCTTACAATATTCTGTAGGACAAAGCCTTGAATTATTACCTAGATCTACTACCCAGAACTATTCTGAACTACCTAAGACAATAATACAACTTTCCTTATATAGGCAACTTTCCACCGCCTGGGAAGGTTCCAGAATTTTGGCCAATAAGGCCGACCAAACTTAGAATTATTTTATTTTACATTTTATTACATCATAGTCGGCTCAAGATAACCTTTGAAACCCGAACAGAAATTTTGAAGAAAATTATTTTCTGCCATTTCAGGTGGCCCAACTTCCGAAGACCATAAGTCATCACCAGTTGACCCGATCGACTATTATAACCCTATTTCAGAAATGCCACGAAGCGCTCTACAGGCTTGACTAGTGCAAGCGCCCGTCACCCAATTTTTTGACCTCATCCGGGGCCTCTAAAGCCTTCAAAACTAAGTTCAAAGTTTCTGTACCCTGCTGCCAATACCGAAAATCTTCAATATCTTTCAATATACACTTGATCTGGCAATGAAACTTTACTGACAGACTTATATGACAAACATGAACCTCCAAGAAAGAAATCAGATCATTCTGAGCACATACAAAAATTACCAAAAATAGTAACTTTCCATAAATAGTAGCTCTGCACAAAATAGCCCGTATTGAATATAAAAAATAGAAATATTTTTGGGTGATGCAAGATTTCTCTTACACCCAGGATGCTCCTGCATCAGACACCCTGGGTAATTTGAGAAGTGACCTTGTCACGACTCAGGTGTGCAGAGGAAAACCAAGATGGCTAACCTCCTCCTTTGTCAGCCATGATGAATCTTCAACAGGTCATCCTTTCCACTTGACCAGATATTCTTCATATGTCCTGTTCCTCATGCTTCTACCAACACGACTGTCCAGTATATCCTCGATCTCCTTAGTGTCTGAACTAGTTGCTGGAATACTCCACTGTGCTGCTGTGATCTCATCTTCAACACCTCCTTCATGATACTCTGTCAGATCTGAAATGTTAAACACTGGTGAAATATTTAGCTCAATAGGCAATTCTACCTCATATGCGTTTCCTGAATCATGTTTCTTCAGTATCTTACATGGTCCAAACTTCTTCATTTTCAGCTTGTTATATGTACCAACTGGAAACCGCTCCTTCTGCAAATGAACCATGACTTCATCACCAACCTAAAATTCTTTATACCTCCTTTTCTCATCTGCCTTAGCCTTATACTGTGCGTTCATCTTGGTAATATGCTTCCTCACCTCCCCATGGATGTTCTTCAAGTGTTCTGCAAAATCCTCAGCTTCAGCACTACTTATTTCTCCTTTATCTATCTTTCTCAATTCAGATGCATTTCTTAGACTACTTCCATATACAATCTGGAATGGTGATTTACCAGTGCTCCTGTTGACAGAGTTATTATATCCAAATTCTGCCTGTGGTAAAATCAAATCCCATCCTATTGGCTTATCTCCAACCAAACATCTCAGCAAATTTCCCAAACTTCTATTCACCACCTCTGTCTGTCCATCAGTCTGTGGATGATGTGATGAACTGAACTTCAAATCTGTCTTCAACTTCTTCCACAATGTACGCTAGAAATATCCAACAAACTTAGTATCTCGATCTAAAACTATAGTCTTTGGCAAACCATGAAGTCTCACTACTTCTCTGAAAAACAATTCTGCTACATGAACAGCGTCATTAGTCTTCTTACAGGGAATGAAATGTGCCATCTTTGAAAATCTATCAACCACTACAAAAATTGAATCATGTCCCCGCTGAGTCCTCGATAAACTAAGAACAAAGTCCATGCTGATATCCTCCCAAGGCTTCTCTGGTACGGGTAATGGCTGATACAATCCTATATTCTGCTTCACTCCTTTCACCATCTGACATACTCTGCAACTCTGTACAAACTTCTTCACATCTTGCTGCAATTGTGGCCAATAATAATTCTCACTAACCAAACCAAGGGTTTTATCATGACCAAAATGTCCAGCCAATCCTCCGCTATGCTTCTCCTTGATGAGATTCTCCCTCATAGAACTTCATGGAATGCACAACTAACTCCCTCTGAATAGCATATCATCCTGGATGATGAAATCCAACCATTTCATCCTGTCTAGAGTAACAGGTTCTGTACAAGCTTTCCAAGCTTCACCAAATTCAGGATCCTCTGGATACAAATTCTTGAGTTCCTTGAACCCAACCACTTCAATCTGCATTTCTGTCATTAATAGTTGCCTTCTGCTAAGAGCATCTGCAACCCTATTAGACTTTCCACTCCTGTGTTTCAAAACAAATGTATAACTCTGCAAAAACTCAACCCATTTCAAATGCCTCTGATTCAACTTTTCTTGACTATTCAAATATTGCAAAGCTTGATGATTAGTATACAAAACAAACTCCTTAGGAAGAAAATAATGTCTCCACTTCTTTAATGCCTAAACTATAGCATAAAATTCCTGATCATAAACAGAATATTTCCTCTTGGCATCGTTTAACTTCTCACTGAAATAAGCAACAGGTTTACCTTCTTGGCTCATAACAGCTCCTATTGCAGTACCACTAGCATCACAATCTACTTGAAACACCTTATTGAAATCTGGAAGTGCTAAAATAGGTTGTTCTGTAACTTTTTGTTTTAACAATTGAAAACTCTTTTCTGCCCCATTAGTCCACTTAAACTCTTTTCTAGCCCCTCTCATTGTTTCAATCAAGGGTCCACAAATACTACTAAAATTTCTGATAAACTTTCTGTAAAAGCTAGCTAGACCATGAAAAGATCTTACCTCAGTAGCACTCCTTGGAGTAGGCCATTCAAGGATAGCCTGTACCTTCTCTGGGTCCATTTTTAGACCTTCTCCTGAAACTACAAACCTCAAATACACCAACTCTTTCTTCACAAAACTGCACTTCTTCAAATTAATCAACAATTTCTCTTCTCTCAACTTCTCAAATACCATACGAATATGCATCATATGCTCATCCAATGTCTTACTAAAGATCAAAATATCATGTAGGTAAACAATGACAAACTTACCCAGAAATTCTTTCAGAACCTCGTTCATAAGCCGCATGAAAGTGCTCGGTGCATTGGTTAGCCCAAAAGGCATGACTAACCACTCATATAGTCCTTCCTTTGTCTTGAAGGCAGTCTTCCATTCATCTCCTTCTCTGATCCAAATTTGATGATATCCACTCTTCAGATCTATCTTCGAGAAATACACAGCTCCACTCAAACAGTCCATAATATCATCCATTCGTGGCAATGGAAACCTGTACTTGATTGTGATCTTGTTTATTGCCCTAGAATCTGTACACATCCTCCAATCTCCATTCTTCTTTGGTGCTAATACCGCTAGTACAACACAGGGACTCAGACTCTCACGGATCAATCCTTTCTGTAACAGTTCATGTACTTGTCTGTTCAACTCCTCACTTTCTACAGGTGTCATTCTATGTGCTGCCTTATTTGGCAAACTCACTCCTGGGATCAAGTCCATCTGATGACTGATCTTCCTGACTAGTGGTAATCCATCAGGCACGTTATCGGATACAATATCCTGAAACTCATTCAACAAATCTGCAACTTCTACAGGAACATCTTCTACTTCCTCTTTACCAGCTTTTGGAATTAAAGCAAAACATACATGCTCATGCCTCATACCATCTAGGAAATTTCTTCCATCAACAAAAGTTATCCTTGCATTACCACATACCTTTTCTTGAGTCTTTTTCAATAGTTTTAGCTTATGTCGCACTCCATCCTTTGTCAGGGAATAGGTATTTGCACGATCATCATGTACAGCACATCTGTCAAACTGCCATGGTCTACCCAACAACATATGACATGCATCCATAGATATGATATCACATAATACCTCATCTTGGTATCCGCCAACCTTTAACTTTACTAGGCATTGTTGATTGACCATGACCTTGTGGTCATCCTGTACCCAGGCAATCCGATATGGATGTGGGTGTTTCTATCTCTTGAGCTTCAACTTTGTCACCATCTCTTCTGACACCAAATTGTCAGTGCTTCCACTATCAATGATCACATCACAACATTTACCTTCACACTTGCACCTGGTGTGAAACAGGCTCCTCCTTTGCTCAGGTTCATTCTCACCACTCAACAGGACTCTTCTGTTAATCAACGTTTCTCCTCTTTCAGCATCTTCAAAATTTGATGATCTGGCATCTTCATCTACATGTGCAACTCTGGCCTGGCCTTCATTTCTCCTGTCTATTCTGCCTTGGTGCTGAGGACATTCAAATACCCTATGACCTTCTTCTCCATAGTGAAAACATGTTCCACGGAAGCCTCCTCTTCCAGATCCTTGTCCTCTTCCTTTTCCTCTTTGATCTCTATTATTCTGATCCTGGAAGTGATTGGAATTATTTCCTCACTGATTCTGACTACTACTAGCCTCATCCTTCTTTTTTGGATCCTCATTTCAGCCACCATATGACCATCCACCAGATCGTCCACCATGACCTCTTCCGTTTTGTCTACTCTCAAACTTCTTGTTTAGCTTTTCCTCTACTTTTAGGGAAAACTGGTATGCTTCTTCAATACTGTTCATTTGAACCAGATTTAGCTCCTCCTGAATGCTTGGCCTTAACCCATTAAGATATCAGGCAACTTTCTCCTTATCAGCTTCTGCATGGCCTGTTCTGATGAGAAGTCGATAGAACTCCTCTGTATACTCCTGAACAGATCTTTCTGCTTGCTTCAAACTCTGCATTTTCTTCAGTAGGTCAAGCTCATAATCAACAGGAATGAACTGTCGCTTCAATTTATCCACCATCCGATCCCATCTCATGATTTTCTCCTTTCCCCTTCTATTTTGCTCCAACTGAATCTCTTGCCACCATATCTTTGCATGACCTTTCAGTCTGGCCTTCGTAAATTTGACCCTATCAGGATCCTCAACATCTTCATACTCAAAATATTCTACACATTCATTGATCTAGTTGATCAATTCCTCTGGGTTAAGATTTCCAGAAAATGTAGGAACCTCAATCTTAGGTCTTTTCCCAATCTTGAAAATCGCTCGAAAAAGTCTTTCTTCCTCTTGGTTCACAATTTCAACTTCTCCTTCTTGATATTCTTCTTCGGCTTCATCCTCGCTTTCGCCTCTGACATTAAGATTCATTCCTCTGCAAATCTCTTCTTGCAATGCTCGCACTTGTCTCTATAGCTCTCTAACCTCAGGTGTCACAGCACCAGCTCTTCCGCCACGTTCTCTTCGTGGAGGTATTTTTGTGATGCGCGCTGAAACCCTAACCACGGTCCTGGTGCAAACTGCCTCACAGTCGGCGATCTGTTTACACACTCAAGAAAATCTGCTCTGATACCACTTGATGAAGGGTGCTCCCCTTAATACCACAAACACATAACAGAAATAGAGAAACAACAACAATATGCAAGAACAGAGAATTGGCTTCTTATTAACTCCACAAATGTGGAATTACAAACTTTCAGAATTACAATATGCAAAGCCACATGGGCATTCCCTTACAATATTCTGTAGGACAAAGCCTCGAATTATTACCCAGATCTACTACCTAGAACTATTCTGAACTGCCTAAGATAATAATACAGCTTTCCTTATATAGGCAACTTTCCACCGCCTAGGAAGGTTCCAGAATTTTGGCCAATAAGGCCGACCAAACTTAGAATTATTTTATTTTACATTTTATTACATCATAGTCGGCTCAAGATAACCTTTGAAACCCGAACAGAAATTTTGAAGAAAATTATTTTTCGCCATTTCAGGTGGCCCAACTTCCGAAGACCATAAGTCATCACCAGTTGACCCGATCGGCTATTATAACCCCATTTCAGAAATGCCACAAAGTGCTCTACAGGCATGACCCATGCAAGCGTCCATCACTCAAATTTTTGACCTCATCCGGGGCCTCTAAAGCCTTCAAAACTAAGTTCAAAGTTTCTGTACCCTGCTGCCAATATCAAAAATCTTCAATATCTTTCAATATACACTTGATCTGGCAATGAAACTTTATTGGCAGACTTATATGACCAACATGAACCTCCAAGAAAGAAATTAGATCATTCTGAGCACATACGAAAATTACCAAAAATAGTAACTTTCCATAAATAGCAGCTCTGCACAAAATAGCCCTTATTGAATATAAAAAATAGAAATATTTTTGGGTGATGCAAGATTGCTCTTACACCTAGGATGCTCCTGCATCACAATCTTAAATTGAAAAATCTATAAGCTTTACTTTTTGTAGAGTAACCAAGGAAAATACCTTCATCACTTCTTGCATCAAACTTTCCTAGTGCTTCATCCCTCTTGATGTAGCACTTTCTTCCAAAGATTCTAAAGTATTTTATTGTGGGAACATTACCAAACCATAGCTCATATGGTGTTTTTTCAATGCTAGGCCTTAATTGATTTCTATTGATGGTGTAGACTACTGTATTGACCACATCTCTCCAATAGGTGTGTGCAACTTTTCCTTCAATCATGATGGTGTGCGTTGTATCAAGGATGATCCTATTCCTTCTCTTTGCAATTTCATTTTGCTGAGGGGTTCTAGGTGCACTTAACTATCTCTTTATGCCATGTTCTTCGTAGTACTCATAAAATCTATCAGAGGTGAATTCTCCTCCTCTATCTGATCTCAAACATTTTATCTTTAATCCAGATTCATTCTCAACCTTAGCTTTGAATATTTTGAACTTATCAAATGATTCTAACTTATCTTTCAAGAATGCAACCCACATCATCCTAGTATAATCATCAACAAAAAAAATGAAATACCTTTCACCATAGTATGATATTTTTTGAGTTGGACCACATAGGTTTGTCTGAATCAGATCCAACTTGTTTTCTGCTGAATTGAGCTTGCTCCTAAATGAATTCCTCACATGCTTTCCCATCGCACATTCCCTGCATATAGTGTCAACTAGCTTTTCTATGCTAGGTAGATCTCTTACCGCCTTAACATTTCTTATCTTTACTATGTTTTCAAAATTGATATGACATAGTCTTTTATGCCACAACCAACTGTCATCAACTTTAGCAACAAAACAACTTGCTTCTGAATTGAGTTGAAAAACATTACCTCTTGTCTTTGAACCTGATGCAATCATAGCACCATCCTTGTTGTTAATGATGCATTTGTCATCTTTGAACTCCAACTAATATCCTTTTCCAAGTAACTATCCAACACTAAGAAGGTTATGTTTCAAACCATCAACATAAAGAACATCATCGGTACTATTCTTTCCATCCAAGGTGATGGCTCCTCTACCAACTATTGGTTTAGGAGTGTTGTCTCCAAATATGACCATACCACCATTGTATTTGTCTAGATGAACAAATCTACCTTTATCACCTGTCATGTGATGTGAACAACCACTATCTATAATCCAGTCTATCCTTATATCTGCTTGGGAAATCAATGCTAGCTGTTTCTCTTTCACATCTTTATGTTCTATCTTATTATTCATTTTGTCTACAATAGAAATGAATCCAATTTCTTCTTCACCTGATTCTTCATCTGAAACTCCATCTTCAGAAAAGTAACATTCCTTAGAGAACTTAGGCTTGTAATCCTTTTTAAACTTTCTAGCTTTAGTAGGACACTTAGATGCAAAGTGACCTATCTTATTACATGAAAAGCACTTAAATGGTAATTGACCTTCACATTTTCCTTTTCCTTTCTTTTCTCTTTTGGCAATCATAGCAATAAAATCATCTAAAGTTTTCTCTTCATCATCATCATCAAAATTACTAGAAGTGTTTACAAATTTCTTACCATAAACTATTGCTTTGAAGGCTGTCTCACTTTAGGTTCTGTCTTCAATCTTGAAATCTCAAAAGCTGAGATTTTGCTGATCAAGGTCTCTCTCTTGAAATTAGATGTAAGCTGCATGGTCTCATCAAGGATGTTGATCTTGCTTTTATATTCTGGAGTGAGAGTAGTCATCAACTTGTCCATAATATCTTCCTCTGAGATTTCTCCACCATTGTTCCTGATTCCAACTACTGCTTCATTGATCCTTTGATTATAAGCTCTGATGTTTTCTTTAGGCAGCATCTTTAATGCATTGTATCTTTTCCTCCATTTTTTTCTGCGCACATCCTTTGCTTGTTTGTCTCCTTCAAATATGTCTCCTAGGTACTTCCATATCTTGTGGGTTGTATCTACCTTCTTTATCTTTGAAAATTCACTATCAGATAGGGTGTTGATAAGGGCTTCTTTGGCTATTGCATTATGATGAAATAATTCTTTTTGTGTTTCAGTAGCATCATCATTTCCAAGGTCTTCTAGGGTAGGGATCTTGGCTGCTTTGATAGTTACATTAAAAACTTCAAAAGCAATGCATTGAAGATGAGTCACCATCTTGTTCTTCCAATCAAGATAATTATCTCCATCAAACTTAGGAATCTCTTTCCTGAAGTATGCCATCTGATCAACCTCAAGGTATTAAAATTTCTCTCCAAGGCACTTGGCTCTAATACCAATTGTTAGGAATAGTCCCAAGAGATAACTGAGAGTGGGGGGAGGGGGTGAATCGGTTATCTACAAGTTTCAATTATTTATCCAATTAAGTATACTTAAACATAAATCATAAATACAATGAAAGAACACATGAACACAACACCAATATTTTGGTTATGGGGAAACCCATATAGGTAAAAACCTCGGTGGGACTTGATACCCACTAATATTCTATACTAATGTATAATGATCCTTGTTAGAAGATCCTTTACCCTATTAGGAGTAGCTTTACAATATATTAAGTATAGTAGACCTAGTCAAGGGTTAGACCCTATTAGGAGTCTTACAATTTTCCCTATTAGGGGAGAGGACACATTGTCTGAGAGCTCACTGCTCAAAGGGGTGAAGGCTACAACTTTCTGAATAACAAATACACACTATATCTAGATCTTGGTGAATCGCGCTTAGACATGTTGTCTGGATCAGTTCTAATGAATAGAAAAAACACTCTACTTGGTCACATAGACCTTCCCCTGATGGTTCTACAACTCACACACTCTACTCTGCTATTCTTAATCAACCATGAACCACACTTCAGCAATCACAAATGACTGCCTATAAATATCTATCCTCTAAATGATATAATCAAGTTGGCCTATTAGAACCACCTTGAAATCATATTAGAGAAACCATAAAAAAACTCCAACAAACATTCTGTTAGCTCTACTATGCATGCAACACATTTTGGGACCTATCCAAATAAGATAATTGTAGATGCACACTACACACTATCGGCTCTACCAAAACAACTAGATCTTTCTCCTCAAGATGAATTAACTCATGTGCTCTTAACTAAACATGAATAACTCCACTCTAAGCTTAACTCCAAGGGCACATACCCTAAAGATAGGCACAACTCAAGAACCAATAAAATCTTTTTCGGCTCTTCTAAATAAACACAAGAAACTGCCACTAGCGAATAGCGATTGCATAACTTCACTTCTACTAAATATCTAACTATGTGTCCATAACTTAAACATCACTAACATGTCTACATCACATATCCAAGGGTGCAAGACTCCATTACAACTGTACAGACATCCATGCATAGAACATTATCTGTTACTCTGTCAAGAACACTGCTGATACAAGTTGCTATATAACTGTCTATACTAACAGTTAACCTCTACGCCCATGATATCATGCTGATATCATGTCTATGCTACATATGCTAAAAGCTTACTGCTTAAGACTTCCACGCATGCAACTTTATATATGTTGTCATCAATGGCAAACATATAGTCGGTACTTGCCTGTTGGCAAATCTCCAACATAAGGTACCTCTATAGGATCGAAAACATCAAAATGCACAAACTCTAATGGAGAAAATTTCTTCACATGACCCATCTGCTTAAAGCTAGTTCAATTTTGTTTTTCATAAAGAAAATATTCACATAACTCCAAATCAATTGATTTAAGACCCAAAAGTTGATCTCATTGAAGCATAACTTCAAGACCCTTCTTACTCATGTGGCCAAGTCACTTGTACCAAAGTTTAGCATTGTTGTCCATAACAACCATAATAGCTCCCAAGTCACCATTGCACTCTAAAACATATAAACTTCCTAATTTTTGTCCTTTTACCAAAATCAGTAGACCTTTGGTTACTTTCCATGAATCTAAATAAAAATGGACATTACAGCCTTGCGCATAAAGGTGACTCATAGAAATCAGATTTATTTTAAGAGAAGGAACATGATGTACATCTTTTAAAAGCCATTTACTACCATTTTTAAAAGATTATAAAATATCGCCCTTTCCAGCAATGTCACATTCTTTGTTATCTCCAAGAAAAACTTTACCAAACATACCTTCTTGATAATTTTTGAAAGCACTCCAACATGGAGTAGCATGAAATGAGGCTCCAAAATCTAGAACCCATGAACTTGCATTCATGTCACTAGCTGCAAGAGCCAATACACCATCATCCTTAACAGCTGCAGTATTTAATCCATCATTGATCACTTTATCTTAGGCCTTTTTGTATTTCCAATATTTCTTTTTTGTGTGTGCCAGTTTACCACAAAACCAACATGTACCATTTCAGCCACTTGATTATGATCAATATGTAGATTGATATCTTCCATAGTTGGTATGTCTTCCTCTTTCTTGACCCCTACCCCGATTGCTAGTGCTAACCATTGTTAATGCATCACCTGAGGAAGACTCATGATTCTTCCTACACATGTCTTCGCTGAGAAGTGTAGAAACAGCCTCATCAAATTGTAGTTTGGTTTTGGCAGCCACTAAAGTGCTAACTGCCATAACCACCCCTTCCCAGCTATTCAGAAAAGAACATAGAAACAAAACATCTTTCATTTCATCATCTAGTGTTATGCCTACTAAAATCAATTGAGAAAGTAAGGTATTGAACTCATTAAGGTGATTCAACATAACTCCTCCTTTTATTTTCAAATTGTATAACTTTTTCATTATGAATACCTTGTTCGATGATGAAGCTATGTCATATAATGAAGATAACTTATCCCAAAGCTCTTTCATTGTCTTCTCTATCGAAACATTGAAGAGCACATTGCTTGAGAGTGACAGAAAAATCATTGCTCTTGCTTTCTAATCAAACTTATCCTAGTCTTCATCTAATAAAGATCCTTTACCTTGGTTTTTCCAAGCAATGCAAGTGATGTATCCTGCTTGATCAGTAGTGACTCTATCTGTACTTTCCATAACCCAAAATTTTGACCTACAAATTTTTCAATCTTCCATTTATTTGCCTCATCCATGGCTCCAAGAAATCTTCACTGATTTCCATAAAATTGAATCGAGCTCTCTCAGCTCTGAAACCAATTGTTGAGATTTAAATGTAGAATTAAAATAAAAAATTAGATAAATATATCGAAGACAAAGTAGACACAGACACAAAAGATGTTACAATGGTTTGTCCAATACGGACTACATCCACTCTACAAGCAGGGGCATCTCTCTTTTATTAAAAATACAGTCATATGATAAACATAAAACTCTCACAAACATTTATCACTATTTTCATGCATTGAAAAAGACTATGTTTGGCATCGCAACATCTAGAAGATGAGCAGTCTTAGGAATCTAACACTTACAACCAGAGAAATGATTTGGCTTCACAGTTCACCAGAACCATTACAAAATAGAACCGTTATAAAAATACACTTATTGCAGCGAGCAAATACATAGAAAAATATCTGAATTTGACTACACATTGTTTCTACAAGTATATGATTTCAACCAGTAGTAAGAACCCATACTGGATAAGGTTTAGATTTAATAAAAGCAACAAGGGAATTGTTTTCCTACATACATTATCATTGTGTTGCACAACGACAACGGTGATGAGAAAGGTGAAGATTGTGCTTGGCGATGCCAAAGATGGTGAAATCTTTGAAAGACGTTCTATTTTCAGTGATGGACAATGTTTCTTAACAATACCAACTAGGTCAACTTAAAGAAAAGATAGTTTGAAATGGATATGAAATGAACTTTCTTATAAAATGTTGATATGGGATGATGTGTCTTAAACATCATTAGGTAAGCTCCAAGATTTGTGTTGCACAATATGGACAAATATCGACCTTAAAAGCTCCATCTCAGCCAAAGATTAAACTGTATCTTATCGTATATGTTGGCCAAAGATCAAACTTTATCTCATTGTATATAGATTATAGAGCTAGCCATAAATATTACAAACTATAAATGAACAATTGAGATTTTGTTTTTTACTCTACGACTTATGCAGATTGTTCAAAAGAGTTTCATGGATTTTTTTATTTCATAGATTCTAGCTCCCCAATCTGAGTGTAGAGCCTTAGCCTCTCGTCTAATTAAAGTAGGCTAAGTAAGATTCTGTGCACAAAAAATCTTATATAAATGAAATAAATACTAGAAATCACACCTTGGTTTGCAATGGGTACGCTAAAGAGGTGTGGAAGGTTAATTAGGAAAATTTGGGGTCTTTTGTTTTGCATACATTTGTGCAATAAATGAGGTCATTTGATATGCAATTTAGTAGATGGTTTTTTTTGTGTTGCAAAAGTCTCAATAGATAAGTGATAGTTTCAAATCAATCTTACTATTTAAAAGGATCCAAACATTCAATGAAATAGAATTGTTGAATTAATTAGATAATTAGAAAGAGCGAGAGATAGAGAAAGAAAGATAGAGAGAGATATGGAGATAGAAACACAAATAGAGATGAAGAAGGAGAAACAATAATAAATAATAGAAACAAACTTGAATTAGATAGTATTTAATTTGAGGCAAGTTGTATTTGTAATAAACACCTCATAGAAGATGGTTCTTACAACTATTCATACTCACCCAAGATAATTAGTTTATAATTAGTGGTAGCAAGTCATCACAATATTATTATAAATAAATTTTTTTGAACTAAGGAATACGATAAGGTAAACTCATTAATAATAGCTTAAAAAACAAACACAATAAAATTGAAAAAAATGTTTAAATTTGAGAAAAGAGATATTACAAAAGAATACCAATAATCAAATGATGTATAATATTTTCATTAAATGTCATCTAGCTTTTCCATTAACTACTAAACCATTGTGTCACCTCCCTTTGATGACATCGCTAAGGAATGATTCTTCTATCTCTACACACACACAAACCGCACAAATTACTCAAATTTCACCATTGAAATGTTATGTGTTTTAAATCTACATCACAAATGAAGAAGGAAATCCAACATACTTGTCCTTCCATTTCTATAAAAAAATGTTCAAGGTATAACTTCTTTTCTATTGGAAGATCTGCATGACAAAGTTTTTGATTATGGTAAAAAATAGGTTTTGAAGGGGCCCCGAAACCCTTTAACAAAGATATATAGAGATAAGCATGGAAAACCAAAAGAATAGCTAGCTACCCCAAAAAGGAGTAGACTACAAAGGGACAAATCCCAGATATTCAATAAAGCCTAAATAGAAAAAAGCAAAAAGAGATGGAAACAAAACACAGAAAAAGACCACCAGCACCAGGATCAAGACAGAGTCTTCAAGAAGCCCTCAGAGTCCTCCAACTGAGCCTGCATAGTCTTGATATTATCTTTCGGTCTCATGATGTCCTGATCTTTGACCTTAAGTTTCTTTTTGGTATTGGACCTTATTCTGGTACCCAATCCCATCTGCTGACTAGGACCAGTGAGATCAATGTTGTCAATCAGAGGGCCCTCTTTGTTCCCTTCCAACACTTTTCTTAAAGTGTTCAGGTTCTCCATGACAAAGTTATTCTATCGTTAATGTGATGTATAATTTTTACTTTCAAAATTTGTGAAAAACTTATTATTAGTTGATGTTTCAGCAGTGTGGATTTTTTCCATCTTGTTGATTCTTCTAAATTTGAAACACTTTTCCTAGGATAGTTTAACAAGTTTGAAGGAGTGGTGGAAGGCAATTCATCTCCATTAGTGAGGGGTAGCATGATTATAGCCCCTACTTGAGGTGAGTGTGTTGCACTTCATTCCTACTAGGGATCACGTGGAGGATGGAGAGTTGCACTGTCCATACTTTTTCTTCATTATTTATTCTCTCCCGAAAGATTCTATTATCGAGAGTCACAAAAGCAGATCCATGAGGGTTGTTCTCCTGCACCCTGCAGGGCCTTCTGGTCATGGTCATGAAATATCCATGTTGTTGGTCATGTTAGTCATGGATCTATGCTATTCTATGTTGTTGGTACCTATGGTTCCAACTTCCCAACTCAATCATGAAGGCCTCCATCGGTACCATAGAAAGAGATCTATCTATCACCATACCCACTTAGTAGTCAAGAAAGAATAGGGGAGGGTGACTGTATGCATTGCCATGAAAAAATTAATTTCCAGTCGAACTAATTTTCAATCTTCCTTCAAAATTATCATTCTTTCTGCAATGATTCTTCCTTTGGTTTATAAAAAAACTATTCTATACATTTATTTTATTATTCTCCCCTACTTCAAGTGTTCTATTTTTTGGTTATCGTGCAAAGCTAGATTGATTTTAGTAGGATTGATCAAAGATGGATGCATTTTTTAGTAGTCCTGAAAGCAACATGACTAGAGATGAACCAAACATATGAGTAGGCCAAGGATAGAAGGATGTTTGGAATGGAGTGCATACATACTTGTTCAGGCCCTTATATTCTTTTTTTTGTTCAATCCAGTGTCTAGTTAAGAAGGAATGAAAAAAAATCTCCATAGTGTCTCGAGGTCAAGAAAATAACTTCTTGTTGCACAGAGGATCCAAAGAATAAATCACAAAATGAAAAAAGTGAAACATGGCCCACTTGGGGATTTTTTTCTAAGGCGGCAAGCCGTACGGTGTACTTTTTATGTTTCAGCTCTGAGTTTTCCATCTGTCATACCGCATTTACTACGGGATTCATTAGGGTTAGCCTTTAGTATGGCCCCGGCCAACTTCGGCCTAGTAGTTGATGTTGGTGCTTGAGTTGATGCTTCAGACTGCCATGACGCCTCTACCAAATGAACGTCGCCCCAAGTTCATCCCGAAGGTCTTCCACGAGGTAACCCTGATATTGTTCTCAATCTTCAGGAGTTTGATTCTGCTTGTGAATGGTTAGAAAAGCATACGCTGATTGGTTACTTTGTGGGTCGCACTCTTTTTGAAAGTATACTCAAGGATTGGGTCAACAAGAGCTGGACCCCTCATGGGGTCCGTCTTGATGGTGTGCAAAACCTTACCAAAGGTTTTTTCCTTTTCAGGTTTGCTAACCCTTCTCAGATAGACACGGTTTTTAACCATGGTCCGTGGAATGTCCGGTCCTCCCTGCTAGTTTTTTAGAGGTGGTCTCGAGACTTTACTATCTCTGACGACAAAAAACTTAGGGTTCCTATTCGGGTTGAGTTCCCTGGTCTCCCTTTGCCATGCTGGCCATTCATTGAGTCTATTGCTAAGACCCTAGGCAAAGTCATTGTCATGGAACATGACAAATTTTTCAATGCTCATCCCCAGAAGCGGGTCTGTGTTGAGGTCGACCTTTCTAGGGACCTCAAGGATACTATTGAAATTTAGATTGGTGCTCTCACCATCTCACAGAAGGTGCTCTATTTGAATCTGCCCAACACCTACTATCGGTGTCAGTCGGTAGAGCACAAGATCAAGGACTGCCCCCTGGTTACCCCTCGGGTGAAACCCGCACCTAAAGACATGCCGACTAAAACCGTCGAGGCTGGAAAGAAAGAAGAATGGACTATCGTTACGCGTAAAGGCCGGAATGCCTCAGGCCCTAAGACACCACCAGCTTTTGAAGCTGTTGTGCCATCTCCGATTGTGCTCATTGGTCATTCCTCACCAAATGATGTGCCACCAGTGGCGCCTATTGTGTCAAACCCTATTTCACAGGGGATGTGCTCGGCTGCAGTGCCACCTACTCCAGAAGTGGTGCCTACGCCACCAGCGGCTCTAGTGCTCTCTTCCAGGACTATGCGCCGGTCTCGCAGTCCTGATGGCCACACGGTAGAACCGAATAAAAGGTGGTTGACCTCTGGAGAACTCCTCCCCAGTTTTGGTTCGGTTCTAGCTTATTTGCAGAATAGCTTCTCCTCTCTTGAGGACGAGGAAGCCATGCAGGAGTTTTTATGAATTTTTTGTCCCGGAACGTGCGAGGTTTAACTGACCTCCCCAGAAAGTACTATGTTCATGATACTCACCGCAGACTTCAGTCTCTGGACGTGCTGTGTTTACAAGAAGTTAAAATTTTAGGATTTTTGCTTAACTCTGCCTGTCATGTCATATGGCCGGACGGCATTGTTTTTTCTTCTCAGCATGAAGCTGGCAAAGGTGGAGTAATTACTTTTCTGTCACCTCACCTGCATTCTTGTGTTATTGCACATGGTTCTAACCTGAAGCAACGTGTTAGCTAGATTTTGCTTTCTTTGCACAATCATTCTTTGGTATCATTAATGTTTATGCCCCCAATGATGCTCTTGAAAGATCTCAATTATGGTATTGGTTGGCAGACAACTTGCCTCCAGCTACTTGGGTTATGTGTGGGGACTTTAATATGGTTGAGCTGGCCACTGACAAGGAGGGAATTTTGCCTTTTCACTAGGCAGCTAGGGAGAGAGAAGCCTGGTATCACATGCACAATAAATTGGGGCTTTTTGATCCCAATGTTAACCGCCGTCAGTAGGGTGGGGTCTGGCATACTTGGTCTAATTTTCGAGTGGGTTCTGACCGCATATTCAAGAGACTGGATCGTGCTATGATAACGACTCAATCTTTTTTCTCTTTTTCTGAAGATTGAGGCTTACCTGTCATTTCTCTAACAGATGTTACCTTGTCTGATCATTTCCCCATTTATTTTTCTATTACTTGGCAGTCCCGAGCCAGGAGAGCTACTCAGACGCAATTTTTTCTTAACACGTCTGTGTTGACGCACAAGTCCACTATGTCACACATTCTGCAGATATGGAATCTTGAGCCTCGGCCCCACAGTGATACAGGCTGGATTCAATGGTGGAATGACACCATCACCCGCACTGTGAGATTTCTTCACATTTATGGCCGTCAGCTAGCCTGCTACAGAAAGCATGCTTATGAAGCTAACACTAAGGCTCTACGTAGCACTTCTAAAGCACTTACGTTGAACCCTTTTGACACAAAGCTCCAGCTTAAGCTGGCCAAGCTTCACCATGAGAAACAAATTACTGATGCCTATGCTGCTCGTGGTGCTCAAATCAAAGCTCGCCTCCATTGGTTGGAGGTTGGCGACAAAGTTTCCAAGGAGTTTTTTCAGGCTCTCAAAGCTCGCCATACCAATGTTGGTATTCAAAAAATTAAGCAAGGACCTGACACTCTTACCGAGCTCCCGACCATTCTTTAGGCCTTTGTCCAGCATTATGAGCAAGTCTTTGCTTCCCAGGGCAATTCTGTTGCTCAGGATGAAGCTCTAAGGGCTTGTATTGCTGTTACTCCAAACTGCCTTGCGGTTGAGCAGCGTGCCTTCTATGAGCAATTGCTTACCATATTAGACCTCAAGGAGGCAGTCTTCTCTATGGCCAATGATAAATCTCCAGGGTGCGATGGCTTCCCCTGTGAATTCTACAAACACCTCTGGGATACTGTGGGTCCTGATTTGCATAGAGTTTACCTGGAAGCTTTTCACAATAAAAGTTTAGGCAACATTATCAATAAAGGGAATATGAAATTCATACCTAAGTTTGGCGATCTGGAGGATATCTGCAATTGGAGGCCCATCACTTTGTTGAATGTCTCTTATAAGATTATTGCTAAAGCTTTAGCTCTCAAGATCAGACATCTCCTTCCCCTCATTGTGCGGCCTGAGCAAACTAGCTTTATTAAGTCCAGGTATATTCTTGACAACATCATAATGGTCTGGGAAGGGATGGAATGGGCTCGCCAGTCCAAACAAGCTACTCTGTTCCTCAAAATTGACTTTGCTAAAGCCTATGATCGCATAGAATGGCCCTTCATTCTGGCTATGCTTCAAGCTCTGGGGTTTGGGCCGCGCTTCCTTCAATCTGTGGAAATGCTTTTTGGAGATGCTTCTGCTTGCATTACCATCAATGGGGCCCAATCTGATACTTTTGGGCTTTTTCGATCCATCTGGCAAGGTTGTCCTCTGGCTCCTACCTTGTATGTGCTTGCTGCCGAAGGCTTTGGGTATTTGCTTGCCAACTCTATTTTTGCTGGGTTGGTTTGGGGCATTTCCCTTCCTGGTTCTTCTTCCTAGTTGGTCAATGGCCATTTTGCCGATGACTCCTTTCTCACTCTCATTGAGGATGAGGAGAACATCTCCAATGCCTTGCAATGCTTGGACACCTTTTGTCAAGCCTCTGGATCAGCCATTTAATGGTGCAAAATGCTTTGTTTCAGACAATCCTTTCTTCCAGCTCCGCCCTGGCTTGCCAGCTTTAACTGGAAATGGGTGCAACATGGAGAAGTTTTTTGCTTCCTAGGCATCCCTTTTTCCTTCCATGGCTCTGCTGTGGATTTATGGAATGCTGTTCTTGCTAAAATTGAGAAAAAGTTGCACTACTGGATTAGCAAACCGCTCTCTCTTGTAGGGAAGTTCTAGATTTGTTTGAAAGTGCTGGCTGTTACTCATGTTTATTATTTTTCTTGCTAGGCTCCGTCTAAGGCCTCTTATCTCAAGCTTGAGCGCCTACTCAGGGATTTTCTTTGGGCTTCTGGTGCGGATGGTCATGGGTTTCATAGGGTTGCTTGGGAATACTACTACCTTCCCCGTGACTCTGGAGGCTTGGGCCTTCTCTCCACCCAGAAGCAAGGGCTTGCTCTTTGTGTGAAGTGGATTATTAGAGCTCTCTCCGGTGATGAGGCATGGAAAATTCTTGTCAGACATTGCATCTCCGCTGGGTTTCCAGTTCACCGGCCCGCCTGGAAAGGTCTTGGTCTCCAAACCTTGCTCACTATGAGAGAACCTATTCAAATCCAGGGCACCTTCATCATCAAGAGCATTTGGAAAGCCTGGGAAGCTATAAAGCCCTGGCTTCGATGGGATGGTAATGCTTTTCGTAATGGGCTTTCTTTCAATCAGCAGAATATTTGGTGGTCTCCTTTATTCTTCATACAGGGTATACCCTTGGCCAAAACTCAAGGGGCTAGTGCTCTGCATTTTTTTAAACTTGGCATTCAGACTCCCAAGGATCTTTTTTCCAGAGTCTCTATGGGGCTCCGATCTTGGGAGGATATGCAGGTGCAATTTCGGCTGGCAAGTTCTGATCGCCCGACTTTTGATCTTTTGGTTTCAGCCATTCCTACCAATTTGCTCCACAAGATTGGCATTCAGGCTAATAGGCCATGGTGGAGGGATTGGAAATGGTATCCTTCCATGCCTTTCAGCAATTGCAAGTCAAGGCTTGGGTATAGGTGGTTATCCCTGCATCTTCCGATGGTGGATATTCTAAACCAGAGATGGCATCTTCATTCGGCCACTTCCCACTGGAGCTCTCATTTCCATACTGTCTGGACCACCATTACAGAACCCAAGATGGCTCTCTTTGCTTGGTGTCTTTTGTTTCAGGGTCTCCTAGTTGGCCCTAGGCTCAAACATTTGGGAGTTCATGACCCTCGCTGCTATTTTGTGGTCATCTTGAGACCTTTCTTCACATTTTCTGGTTCTGTAGGAGAGCTCAATAGTATTGGCAGTGGATCCATGATTTTTTCAAACCTTTCCAGCCTGAGCCCTTCTCTTGGCATATGATTGTCTTAGGAGACTCTCCCAGACTCCTCTCCAAGTTTACCCAAATTTGGCATACTTTCAGGATGGAGATTTTGTTCAATCTTTGGAAAGATAGAAATGCTGTTATATTTTCCCACAGCTCTCTTGATACTAATGTTTCTATGTTTAACAAAGCTTGCATATGTAATAATGTTATGATGTAGATTCAAGTCCAAGCTAATAAAGTGGCTTTAGAGGTGGCTCACCTGCAGGAGCTGATCTCTCATTGGGGCAATGCTCCCTGTATAGTGGCTCGGGTGCCTCCGGATGCTATCTCTACTGAGGGTACACCTCCTAGAGGCTGCCGCCACGGGCGCAGCTCCTCTGTGCACCGCTCCCACATGCCACAATCCTAGGCCCCTCGCCAGCACTCTCTGAGAGGTGGCGGAGATGGTTGGCAGCGCCGTTCGGCTTCTTCGCCTCTGCGACAGTCTGGGTGGTCACATGCGCAAGCGCAGTCGGCCCCTTCTGGTGCTCCTCCTGGTTTCGGTGCTCGCCGTGGGCGAGATTGGCTTCCGGCCACCTCCTCCAAATTCCCCCGCTTGGCGCTTGCTATCTCCCCGCCTAGGGCGGAAGAAGAAAAAGAAAAAGAAAATACTGATGAAGCTGGTTGGGTGCTTCCGGATGAGCCTACCAATCCCACTGATAAGTGGGGATCAGATGACAAAGATCCTCCGCCCTCTGCTCCTGCTCTTGCGGCCTGAGGGCCTTTTCAATTTTTTTTGGTGAATAGTTCTTGCTATTTTCGGCTCTGCCGTTTGAACACTGCAGGGTGATTTAATATATCCCCCAGCCTTTTTTTTGTGAATATGTATCTTTAATTTCTTTTAATTGAAAGGTCTCTATTCATCAAAAACATGGCCCACTTCATTTTGCATCTTGAAGAAGATTATTGTGTTGTGACATGGAAAACTAACAAAATGTAACAGTGGAAAGTAACGATTTAAAAAATTGATGACGACGAAAAATAGAAAAATGTTGAAACCTGATGGACGACTATGATGCTTTACATGGTCATCCTTGCCTCTAACATATCGTCAACTGTTGATCATTCCAATCAACTTCTCCTTCTCAAAAGGAAACGTCTTCGGTATAAATATGACGTCTAAATAATTAGAAAAATAATTAAAATATAAATATAAACTAGCATATCTATACTTTAAAAATATATGTAAAATCTAGGACTAAGATAGAATACTCTCCTATCCTAGGATTCGCAAAGTGAGAAACAAAGGGACGAACAACTCTTACCTTTTTAACCAGATGCAAAAAAGTTGAACCTAATTTGATTTTTGAACCACATTATTCTCCACCTTCAAGTTTTCCATAGGGGTCCTATTCAAGGAAAACGAAGTGGGCCCAACTGTAGATAAAGGTCTATTCTCCAACATGCAAAAGCTAACACCCTTGAGACTCTCACTAGTAGAACATCTATGTAAAGCATAATTACTCCATTAATTCATGAGCTCTATCCTATTAGGAGGATCAACTTTCGCATTGCAACCAAGCTCACTAGAGAATCTTGCCTTTGTCAAATTCAAAAATTTTGAACCTCCAAAATCCTACTCCACCACACACTTATGTAGATCTATCAAATAGTTTCCTCATAAAGAAGTTAAGGTTATACATTAGATGACATTTTTAATACTTTTTTAATTTATATATTTTGTGAGTATCTAAACAAACATATCAACTAAAAATTTAATAATGCATTTTGAATAGTTAGATCACATAAAATTAATAAGAACTAACTTATTATTATGGCATTTTGATGAAATTATAGCATAGAACATATTAAACTAGTAGTCACATACTTTTGTTCATGCAACAGTGCATCTATAGAAAATTGAATTTTAAAAAATGTGAAATGACCATCAATAATGTACAAAATGAAATCTGAAAATTATAGATCATTCCAATATTTGCTTTCAAGATACAATTGAAAAGAGAAATAAACTAGCAGTTACATGTTTTTGTACATGCAACGATGAGCCGATAGGAGTTTTGATTATCAAGAAAGTGATGTTTAAAGTACAATGGAAAAAGTAGATCATTAATGGTATGTAGAAGGAATTTTGGAAATAATAGATAACAATCCTTAGGGCATGAAGTTTTCTTGTAAATTATATTTGTTCAAATTTGTGTCAAATTTGTTACTGGTTTATTGCATAATATTGATAGAAAATAAATGATAAGTGAAACACAAAATAGC
The DNA here is from genome assembly GCA_027943335.1 of Chamaecyparis obtusa. Classification (NCBI taxonomy): domain Eukaryota; kingdom Viridiplantae; phylum Streptophyta; class Pinopsida; order Cupressales; family Cupressaceae; genus Chamaecyparis; species Chamaecyparis obtusa. The sequence continues at coordinate 1,052,556 of BSBK01000508.1, read as the reverse complement.
ATTCAATATTGTTAAGACAATATAAAATATGAGAAAAATCTGACATATAAATCTAAAAATATAGTTAAGAAACAATAACGACACCAAACTTGAAAAGTCCATGAGATAAACTTTGAAAAATATCATCATTGAAATTTTCTTTTCCCTCTTTCCCTCTAGCAAGGACATATTTTTTTTTATCAATAAATGGTATTAGCCAATAACTTTATTTATGCATAAAATTTATTATATTTTGGATCTCCATTCAATGGGCATTTCCTCATTTACATTATTATTTCTTATAATTATGACAATGTCGTTGTTACACATCCTTTATAATTTAGTTGTTCAAAATCCTCCCTTTTCCCTTAGAAGGTCCAATTTTGTTTTATTTTGTCTTCCACCAGCTTGTGTGATACCTACATCACTTATCCTTCATGACTAAGATCACTGTATTAGTTTTAGTTTTTAAAGATAAAGGAAACCAAAAAAAATTTAAAAATAATTATCTTTAGATTTAAAAATTATATCTATTGTCTAATCAAGAACATTTAGATAAAGACTCATTCAAACAATAAAAGCTTATTATGTATCAATTAACTAATAACTATAAGCCACTTGTGTATTTCATTATATTAATCAAAGAAAGATTGATTAATTATAAAAATTATAAGTAAGATGAAACTAAACACATTATATTTGTTAAATTCTTTGTTATGTACTCATTGCTTTGAGAGACATCCATAATATTACCATCAACCATATTTTAGAATAATAACTATTTTTGATAAAAAAAAATATATTATCTTTCAACTCTTTTCATATATATATATATATATTCTTATATCAACATACCTATAAAATTATATAACTTTATATTAATTTTATAGAAACAAACATAATCTAAATATTCTTTATTGTAATTAATAAATAAAAGCATTTGCTAGTTATACTATTAAAAAATTAAAAAAATGAGAAAAAAAGAAATAATTTTATATTATTTGAATAAATTTAGAAAAATATTTTAGTTTTCAATATAAAAAGATCAAATAAAAAATTAAATTAATTTGTGAATTTATTGAAATATTTTGTTATTTATCTGTCATAATATTTTTAAGATACAAATATTTTAATAGATAACCTAGATTTGTTTATAAAAATATACTTATAAAACAAAAATAAAATAGAACAAAAGTTTAATTATTTGGATTAATTTAATTTTCAATTAACTAAATTAGATGATGTGGATAGAAAGATCAATAATTACTAAAATTTTATTCATATAATCAAGATAGAATCACATGTAACATAATTTTCATATACAATTGTTAGAAGGCCTAAATTATTTGAAAAAATAAAAAAATAAACAATTAATATGTCAGCAACAAAATTATTTGATATTTTCTCATACAAAAGGAAAAAATCTGAAATTAATAGTAAAATCATTTTTCCTATTAAAATAAATAAATTTTTAGTTTAAAATGATCTTTTCGTATAATGGGAGTGCAACAAAGTTTTAAGCACCTATAGTGCGACTTCTGAGCTTTTGAAAGAAATGCAATATGACAGGTGTTAAGTAGTATGACAACTTTTGCCAACATCCTCTCTATTGTGATTAAATAGGACTAATCTACACTATATGGATAAAATAAAATAAAATAAATAATACATTGCAAAAAGTGTCTTATATTAGTGTAATGTGTCTTCATATTTCCAAAGCTCTATATAATGTATTCATCCCATGAGAAGCTTAATAATACAACAAATGCACAACAACAAAAAAGTGTAGAGATTGATATGACAAAAAGAAAGAAAGAGATAAAATAAATAATACCTCAAATCAGACCTTTAATTTGTAGATTTATGTTTGTGTCTCTTGAATTATAGGGAGAATAACAGCTTAATATGCAGAGTATTAAACAACTGAAATAACTTTCTAAATCTCTCCCAAAACTTTCCAAAATGGGCGCAGATAAGATAGGGACAAAAGGCAAGTTGCTATTTTGGATTTGGGAATCTTTTCTAATTTCCAACTAAAAAATAGGAGAAAAACTGAAGTATTTTCCATAGCCCAAAAAAGAAAATTATCAACTGGAAGCAAAGCTCCCACAATAAAATTATATCAATAAAAAATATATATGATTTATATTGCTTCACCTAACAATAAAACTACATTAATATGAAATACTAAATATATATGAATAAATCTATGAAGATATATAAATATTAAAAAACCAAACTTATTTGCATATAATTATATTAAAGTAATTCCATCCAAATTGGCCCTACGATTACATGGAATTGGCATGGGCCATTGCAAATACGCACGTCCAAATTTCTCAGCATGATAAGAAGGTACTCCAACAAAGATTAGTCTTGAATGCCTCCCCCTTTCTTACAACTTTCATGGGAAGATAATTTGCACTGCAATGGCAATCGGATAGCATAAGTTACGAAATATGAGCAAATCCAATACATGCTATTAACTACCGAGAGGCGAAATGAGCATGATTGTCATTGCATGGACCCCAAAATTCTTTCTAGTCCCCAAAATTAACCATCATTGTGCTTGAGACAAAGAAAGCGAGCTGCACATAAACGTGTGTATTCATCCGTAGGCCACAGACAGGCTTCATCCTTCTCAGACTTCAGGGATAATTTCCAAGCGAGTAGATCAAAGTATTGGAAGCCCATTAGTCTGTATTTTACTTAGGAGAAATGTACTAAGGTATGTATAGATTGTTCAAACTTCAATGCCCACACAAACTAATTTGCTAGATAGCAATGCCAATTTTGACGAAACTTCTCTTTTAAAAGACTCCACAGGTTCGCGCCTTTCATGAAGTAATGAACGCGGATAAGATGGGAAATTTTTTTTTCAAAATGAGCGTGGATAAGATAGGGAAAAAGGTAAGTTGCTATTTTCGATTTGTGAATCTTTTTCTAATTTCCAACTAAAAAATAGGGGAAAAACTGAAGTATTTTCTATAGTCGGAAAGGCCTTGTTTGTTTGTTGGAATTGGGGTAGAATTGGCAGTGGGACTTCCATTTTTTCAGCAAATCCGTCATTTGGAACTCATATTTGCAATTCGGATTTCCTCACTCAAAATCTAGTTTTGGCCCTAAAATGGGTGGCACCATCTTCCCACCCAATAGGTGGAATTTGAAATGAAATCCAGGTTTTGAAAAATTGTGAACCCCATTTATTTGTCTGATCAGGTCTAGTCTGTGTCTGCCAAATCTTTGACTTGGGATATTCAGTCATAGAAGGGTGAGGATTTTTTGTTGTAGGCATTAGGCATGGGTTCAAGAAGAGGAAGCTTGGAAACTGTTCACAGGGGGATTCGAATTGTTTTCTTTATGGTGATAATGCTGGGGTCTCTTCTAGTTGTTTCAGCGCCGATTTTTGTGGCTATAGTGGACATTATTGTTTCGTCTGTTTTGCTTAGGGTTTTCAAATCATGCCATGGATTGAAGGTGGACTAGAATGTCTATAGTTTTTTCTCTTCTTTGGTTGACATTCCTCTCATTTCTCTGATTTTGTCTATCATTATAATCTAGGTTTATTCTTGGTGCTTCTCTTGCAAGTCCTCAAAATTGATTTCTTTTAGTATTTTGTTGAAAAAAAATTGAACATTTCGGAGCCCATTGTGAGCACCAAATGCTCATTTGATTAGTTCTTGAGAAAATAGAGGAAATGAACTTTAGTAGCTGTATAGTAATAATTTTTGTCGCTTGATTTTATTTTTTGGGGGCGGGGGTGATAAGCCTAGAAATAAGATTGTAGCCTAAATTGTGGAACCAAGGTCTTCCAATTCTAATTTCAAAATTGGCAACCAAACGTAGAAAATGGATTGCCTCAGTCATCTTCTGTGTCAACCAAACGGTCCAAACTATCTTCCGAATACACAAAACCAGAATTTCAAAACATTATTTTGAGAAAATCGGGTTTTGAATCAAATTCCAATTCTACAAACAAATAGTTAAAAGAGGAAAATATTTCGGTAAGAGGGGTGACAATTTTCTGAGAGAAAAATGTCATTTTCGGAAGCCTATCGACTTAATAAATAATAATAAAAAATCAATAACATCCAAATTAATCAAAAATTTTAGAACCCTTATCAATCCCAAATCTTTACAAACATGCTCAAAATGATTATGGAAATCAAAACTCAAACAAAGACCTTTTTAATATTTCAAAATTAAGATAAAATCTACAATAAATTAGGTTCCTAAAAAGAATCCATTACATTGCAATAACATATATTTATATATATCCCTTGAACCCAACATAATGAATACAAAAATTCTTTTGCATCACAATTCTTCTAAAATAAAAATATTTTTTCCAAATAACTAGAGTCAATGATTCAATGGGTAAATAAATGAAAATCAGAAATACATAAAAAATGATGGAAATAACAATAAATCAACACCATCTCCTTCCTATCCTCACAATGCCACCTAGAGATTAGAGAGTTCTAGTGTAGATATTAGTATATGAGGTTTGTATAGACGATTACAAAGAGTTTGAGCCCTCCCAACAGGTAAATGTCAAGCAATTTTGGTGCTTGTCCAAACATTTCTTCAGAGAGCCTATGAATCACATAAGGACATAAGGACAATGGTCTTTCTCTTCCCATCATGATAGAAATATATGCATTTAGATTTAATGATCGAATAGGTTATTGACAAAAAAAAAATTAGTGAAAAAATAGTAACCTGTCCAATCTTTTTTTATGAACTAAGTGCAAAAAAAATAGAGGATAGCGATAAGGGCCAAAAAAAATAGATGGATAAGAGTATAAAATAGAAAAAAATATAAACAAAAGTGTTGAATTTTACCAAATATGGATGAGCAAAAATAGAGGTAAACAGATACAAAATAGAGGAGAGGATAGATAGTATTTGAAGATTGTAAGGGAAAGTCCCCATGCTGTTGTTGGAAACTGCAATTGAAACATTTGTTGTAATGTCATTGATGTCAAATCTTAATTGGTAAGACTATTGCTACTTAGGAAAGTACTATATCTATTGTATTTTTGTGAAGGATTGGGGCAAGGTTGGTAACAATAGCACCTAAGGAAAGGTTGAGTTATCTTGATACTACAAAGTGTACTTGACTATGTTGTACAATGATGAGACAATGTATTGTTTATCTTAGTAAGATTGAAGACTAAACTGGTAGGCTTGACCGAGCAAAAATGGAGAAATCATGTTTAAACCGAGTGATGTTAGTGTCGACCGAGTCAGTGTATGCCGAGAAAAATTCTAGTGTCGACCGAACATCAGTAAATTGCCGAGAAAGATAGTATAAGCTGAGGAAACATTTTTAGTAATGACCGAGCTTTCTACATGAAGATCAAGTAGTTGATCACAATATTGACCGAGCATCAACATTTTTATATATGAAGAGAATTCAGATTTGGAGCTCACATTGTTGAATTCTTGGATTATGTAAAACATGTTGACTTTATTTATTGATTGTTTGAAAGCATTGAATGCACTGAAAAATATTTTATTATAAATCTTTAAGAGATTTGAGAAGATTCTAGAAAAGGAGCTGAAGAACATAAAGTGGGTACATTCAATGAATCTGACCTAACCCTAAGATCTACGAATGAGATTGAGTGGAAAAAGATGAGTTAACCTAATTGAGGAAAGTATTAAAGGAACCTAAGCATTAGATGCGTATGCATGGGTGGAAAAGAGAATGCTGAAAGATCAGTAAAGTTTTATTGATTGTATAAGCAGAAAAGGCTGAAGGAGAAGTATGGTGGTTGCTTGAAGAAAAGTTTCGAGAAGATCAGAGATAGAAATGGAAAAGTTTCAAAGTCAGTAAACCAACATTAGTGTACAGAATCAGATCTAATATTTGCAAAGTGAGTTGTATATTTTTTAGATCAATACAACTACTAATTTCTAACCATTGTAACAGTCAAAATCCTTTTAACAGAGCTTGACCTAACAGTCATATGTTAAATCCTTTGAACAACGTTGCATTATAATGGTGTATGTAAGTCCTGTAACAAGGCTCACTTTTAACAGGGTGATTGAAATCCTTTAACCAGGTCACACCTAACAGTGTGTATTGTAACATTTGACAGGGTTGGCTTTTAATCGAGCTCACTTCAGAAGAGTGAAAATAATAGTAGCATGTTACAAAGTGGTTTTTCCCATATTGGGTGTGAGCAAGGCCATCTGTATCTATTTTGAAAGGCTAAGACAAACAAACATTAGGTTTTAACCTAACATTATATCAATTCAAAACAAAAACATCTAAACTAAGCCACCTCAAATAGAGCTTAAATAGGTGCACCCAAGCACTGTTTAATTTTCTCTTGCTTAGGGGATGTGGGTGTGGTCTCTAAGCACTTGGAGCATATTCTAATGCATGCTAAGATGGATTGAGATTCATGAACACCTCCAAAATGGCACAATATTGGGTAGAACACCCAAAATTGCCCCTAAGGCTTCAAGAAATCAAGATTTATGCAACTAGTATGATTAAGTAGATTTTAGAACCCAAAATAAATGTGAGAATGATGCATAAACAAGAATTAAACTAAGTTAATCCATTAGTTCTATGCTAAGATGTGAGCTAAAAATGCTTGAAAATGATTAAAACTAACAATTAGTATGAAAGCTAAATGATTTAGAGCTATTCTAGCATTATAATATTGCTTGAAATAAAAGATGAATGGGTATTTTGCTCTTAGAAATGAGGAGTATTTATAGGATTTTGGAAAGGGTTGGGTTAGGTGGTTGAGTTAGAGTTTGGGGGAAGGTTAGAGTCAAAGATAAAGATTGACTTCTTCTAGAAGAGTCTAGGCTTTGGATGAGGATGAAGACTTTCTAGAAGAGTCTAGGACTTTCTAGGATAAACATGGATTTTAAGAAATAGATAAAGATTTATTTATTTCGAAGGGTTAGGTTTGAGGATATTTATTAAAATAAATTTAATAAAAAGGAGGATTAAATATTTAATCTTAATTAAATATTTTGAGTTGGGATTAGGGTTAGAAAATGATTGGATTAGCCTTTAATCGAAATTAAAGAGGGATTAGAAGATTCTAGAAGAGGTTTAGGATCTCTAAGATATTTCTAAGGTTTTGGGAAAAAATAAATAAAATATTTATTTTTTGGTTTTTTGGTCAATTTATTAATTAAATAATTAATAAATGGGAAAATAATATTTAAATAAGATTTAAACATTTTTGGGAGGGATTTCTTAATTAAATATTTTTAATTAAGGTAAAGGGATTTAATGACATAAAAATTAATTAATTAATTAAATAATTAATTAATTAATAAATAATGATGTTATCAGGGGTTTTTCAAAAAATAAAAATACTTTATTTTCTAAAAAAATTTTAGGTGTCTACATTTTGCCCCTCTTTGATGCGATGCCACAAGTGGCGTGGCATCAAAGACAAGAAAATAAGATGCCCAAGGCTAGAATTTAGAGGAATAAGGGGTTGTGCTCCCTTGAGAAAACAACGCAAAGAGGAAACTTTGTGGAATTTTATCGAAAGGAAACATGAAGAAAGAAGAAAGGAAGAAGGGAGGATAAATAACCAAGCTTCCAAGAGAAAAGATGTGTGAATGCAAGATGTGATGGAATGCAGAATGCAACATGCAACTATATGAAAATGCAAGATGCAAGATTAATCTAGATGATGCAAGATGCAAGGGATTGGGGGAAGCTCCAAGTGCAAATGTGGAGAGCACAACCTAGTTTAATATAGCAATGCTAGAGACCTGCCAAGGATACTAGGATCATGAGGCCTTGTCACCAGCATTGCATAGGACTAACACTAAAAAGACACACAAGGTTGCCCCAGCATCACACATGATCCTGAGAGGAAGCATGGTAGGAATGATGCTGGAGAAACCACAAACAAACAACATTTCCCAAGTGCACCATGTAACCTAGAAGAGTACATGTGAACTGTGCAAGGGTCACATCCAACTGACTCACAGGCAGAATCAAAAGATCAAAAGATCTGGCCCCAGATTGTCCTCATTTGCAGCGCACCATGATATAAAGGATCATGGCGACTTTGAGTAGAGAACAACGAGAAGCCATAAAAGATTAACAAGATCCAAAGAACAAAATCCAAGACAAAAATGAGAACTCCAAAAAGACATCCTTTGCCAAGGAGAGAGATGTGATGTGATAGATTTGATTGATAGCGAGAAGATTGGTATAAACATGTGGAAGGATGCATCGACATGGACTAGGTGTGATGGGTGGAAGATTAGATCTGATAGGAGGAAGGATACATCCTCAAGGACCCGCTGATTGATGAGAGAATGAGTGTTTTTATTCACTGGAAAATGATGAAGTCAAAGAATAATCATGGTGATCAAGAATAGTCGACAATTGATGTTGTTGAAGTACAAGGCTGGGCAGGACAAGAGTTCTGATTAAATGCTGCTACAGGACTGACAAGGACTATGTACAACAAAAAGGGATGATATGTACAATGGACAGGAAAGGAGATTTACATCGGCTATGTACAGAAGCTCAAGGTTTGGGATAGGAAGATCTCGCTATATAGGATAGGGTATAAGAAGGATTGCGCTAGACAAGATATATAGGATAGGGTACTAGATATGGTACAAGATATGTGCAAGCAGGATTGCGGATTTTCTTGAGGATTATAAAAAAGAGGAACACTAGGGGATGGTGGATGGGGATGGGGATGGTAGAAAAAGGACTGAGATGTTGGGATGGGGGGATGGGAGGTTGATAGATAATGACTCGGTCCACTATGTATGGCACCTGTTTGCCAAGTTTTCACCAACATACTTGTCCAGGGTGCTTGAATTGCCAAGTTTTCACCATTGGATGATTATTTTTCTTTTCTTTTTTTATTTTTTTTTATTTTTCTACTTTTTTCAATTTTTATAGATTTTTTGAATATGTAGGATCTGGTTCAGGCATAGAAACTCTTCAAATGTATGATGTTGATTGGATCACGCAAAGGCTCACCTTCTAGTGTAGATAGCTGATAAGCTCCAGAGCCGAAGCATGCTATGACAACATAGGGGCCTAGCCAAGTAGGCTCAAACTTGCCTTTCTTTTCTCTGTTTGCTTGGACTTTTTGATTTTCTTTGAGGACCATTTCACTAACTTGGAACTGTCTAGGATGGACCTTCTTGTTATAACTCCTTTTGAGTCAATTTTGGTATGCAACCAGGTGATCATATGCTTGCTGTCTTTTTTCATCTAACAGGTCTAGCTATGTGAGACGAGCCACATGATAGTCTTCATCAGTGGTGTAATTCTTCATGGAGACTCGCAATGATGGGAGCTCGACTTCGATCAGTAGAAGGGCTTCGGCACCATATACAAGGGAATATGGGGTGGTACCTATGGGAGTGTGATAAGAAGTGCGGTAGGCCCAAAGGGCAGGATTGATTTGGAGGTGCCAGTCACAACCAGAATCATTGACAACCTTCTTGAGGATTTTTAAGATAGTTTTGTTGGTTGCCTCAGCTTGGCCATTTCTTTGAGGGAAATATGGACTGGAGAAACGGTGATGGATGTGGAGTCTAGCACACGGATCATCCACATGCTAGTTTTCAAAAGGTGTGCCATGGTCTATGAAGATGGTAGATGGTATGCCAAAGTAGAAAATGATGTGGTAAAGGATGAACTTGGATATTTGTATGCCAGTAGTTAGGGTGAGCGAAATCACTTCAACCCATTTGGTGAAGTACTCTATGGTAGTTATTATGTACTTGTGTCCATCCAAGGAGAGGGGAGTGATTAAGCTGACTAGGTCGAAGCCCCAACATGAAAATGACCAAGGTGGCACAATGGGTTGCAAGTCTTGTGCTGGTGCATGAATCAGATTTGCATGCTGCTGACATGGTAAACATTTTCTGACAAACTCACAAGCATCATGTTCCATGGTTGGCCAATAATACCCAACTCGAAGCAACTACTTAGCTAGAACCATGCCACTCATGTGGGAACCACAAATTCTAGTGTGGACCTCTTGTAAAGCTAGGACGGCCTCGTTCAAATCTAAACTCCTAGAAAGGATGTTGTGATATCCTCGATGATAAAGGGTGTTGGCTACAAGAGTGTAGCGGGAAGCTCTATGAATAAGGTTTCAGCGTTGGTTATTGGTGAGATGGGGAGATATGATACCATTTTGTAGATATGCATGGATGTCATGGTACCATGGGGACTGAGGACCAGCCAAGACACACACCATTTTTGCATCAACATTCTCATAAGCTGGCGTGTGTAGCTATTCGACTAAGAATTCATACTATGATGCGTCACGTGGGATTCCTAACAAGGATCCAATAGTTGCCATTGCGTCTGTTGCTTTGTTCTAAAGTCTTGGTATCTATGTGAATTGTAGATTCAGGAAATGCTCTTTCAGTCTGTCCACTAGTTCTTTGTAGGGTAGCTACTTGTCATCCTTCATCTGATATTCATCTAGGACTTTCTTGATAATCAATTGTGAATCTCCAAACACTTGCAGTTCTGTGATATTCCACTGAATGGTTGTTTTGAGACCTGAGATGAGTGCCTCATATTCTGCAATGTTATTGGCACATGAAAATCCCAACTTGAATGACTTTTGGATGTAGTCACCTTGAGGTGTGACAAATAGGATTCCTGCCCCTGATCCATGTAATGTGTAGGAGCCATCAAAGTATAACTTCCACATGGGTTGTTCTTCGATCATACATAAGTGTTCATCAGGGAATTCCATAATTAGTGGATAAGCATCCACCAGTGGTGCCTCTGCTAGCTGATCGGCAATGACTTTCCCTTTGATTTCTTTTCGATCTATGTACTGGATGTCAAATTCATTGAGTAACATGACCCATTTTTCCATACAGCCTGTGAGAGTTGTCCTTGATAGTAGATATTTGAGGGGGTCCACTTTTGAAATGAGCTTGATTGTGTGGCTGAACATGTAGTGTCTAAGCTTTTGAGTTGCAAAGACCACTGCGAGGCATGCTTTCTCCATGGGTGAATAATTCAGCTCATAGCCAACTAGAGTTTGGCTGATATAGTAGATGGCCCTTTCTTTATTGTCATCATCATGTTGCGCTAAGAGTGCCCCAAGTCCTATAGTGGTCATCAAGATGTAGAGTATGAGAGGGCATCCTGGAACTAGTGGTACTAGGATTGGAGAGTTGGCTAGATATTCTTTGAGCTTATCAAAGCTTTTCTGACATATGGGATCCCATTTGAAGCTTTTGTCTTTGCATAAGAGATGCGTGAAAGGTAGGAACTTGTCTGCTAGTTGAGAAATGAACCAACACACTGATTGAAGCTTTCCTTGTAGAATTCTGAGTTTTCTGAGCATTCTTGGTGGAGGCATTTTCTATTATTGCTTTGACCTTCTTGGGGTCAATCTCTATGCCTCGTCGTGAAACTATAAAGCCTAGGAGCTTTCTAGATATAACACCAAAGACACATTTCTTTGGATTGAGCTTTAACCCATAGTGATGTAGGCGATCAAACACACTCTCAAGAATGTCAAGGTGTTCATGGCGTGTCTTTGATTTTGCAAGAATATCATCCACATAGTTTTCTAGAATCTTGTGGATCATGTCATGGAAGATTTCTGTCATCGCTCTCTGATATGTGGCTCCTGCATTCTTTAGACCAAATGGCATCATGTTATAGCAAAAAGTACCCCATGGAGTGGTGAATGTTGTTTTGTGTTGATCTGCTTCTACTATACAAATTTGATTGTAGCCTGAAAAGCCATCCATAAGTGACAACATTTCATGACCTGTTGTAAGATCTACAATCATGTCAATGTTGGGCAATGGGAAGTCATCTTTAGGACACACTTTGTTTAGGTCCCTGAAATCTGTGCATATTCTGATGTCACCTGAAGGCTTTGTGATAGGCACCATGTTAGAGATCCAATCTGAATAATCTATAGCTCTAATAATCTTAGCTTGGAGGAGTTTTTCAAGCTCTGCTTTTACTAATAAGGCTACCTTTGGGTGCATTTTCCTCAGCTTTTGCTTTACTGGTTTGACATTAGGATCCACTGCTAGATGATGGACAACAAGTTTAGGATCAAGCCCAAGCATGTGTGCATATGACCATGCAAAATTTATAATTGATTCTCTAAGGAGCGCAATGAAAGCCATTTCTTTACCCTCTGTCAAGTTGACCGCAATGTAGGTGATTCTCGAACATTCCTTTGTACCCAAGTTGACTGGCTTGGTTTCTTCTATGATGATAGGTGACTACTCAGGTCAGTAATCCTGTATAGGAGGAAGAGGTGACTCTTCATCTTCTAGCGCTTGAATTGCGAAGTTTTCACTAGAAGATATGCTCTTTATTTTTACTATTTTGGAATCAGAATGTGCCCCAAAAGGGTTTTCACATAAGGACTCATGTTTTACTTTTTCTATTTCTCTTTTGCAGCTAAAGCTTGCCTCCTCCCCAAAGTATCCTTTTGGGTCAAGCTTATAGATCTGAGTTGACTCTAAATTGTGAACTGATTGTGGGCCTGATGCCCCCATGAACTCTAGGAGTGCTTCCATGCTCTAGAACTCATCAATGTGTGCGACGCTTGGTTGGTCCCAGTCTATGAGTTGAGGGTGAATGAGGGGAAGTTCTATGAGATTGATGGCAAGTTGTTGGAGGATAGAAGTCCCCAGGAGGGTGTCATCATCAAAGATATCATCATAGGATCTGATTCCTTTCTCTTCAGGGATGTCTTTGATCTCTATGAGGTCATCCTGGCTATTAAAGAGGGGAACACTAGTCATGTTGGTGCCCCCAGTTGTGGTATTGGGCTCTTCTATATGCAGGCGAGGGGTATTAAAGCCAAGACCTTGATGCTCAGGATTCTTTGATGCTGTGATGGGATATTGGTTGTCGCCTTCTTGTGGTCCTAGACCACCACCTTGATAGTTCCATTGTTCAGTGGTATACTTATGTTGTTTCGGATATTTATCTTTGAAATATTCAAGAAGTTGAGTGTCAGGTGGTGGGGGATCTTTGTACAACCACCTATTGATGTCAGGATCCATCTCTTGACTGTTTATGTTGCCATGGGATTCAAAAGTCATAGATGTGATTCTCTTGATTTCATGAAGCTCTTCAAATGGCTTGCTTTGGTGACTCGGGCACCCTTGGGTATATAGATCACGTGGGAGGGCCCCTACGGTAAATGCATCATGTAGGCTATATTCACCATAGCCCTGGTTATTGATCTTGATGAAAGAGAGGGTGGAGGTGAGGATAGTCTTTAGATCGCAATGGGATTGGGATGAGCTGGCAACAGAAGTGCCAATGTTGGTTCTAGGACAATGAGTGGAATGAGGGAATGATGTTTCCATCACACGGTAGTATGCAAAGGGTTGGGGGTCAGCATGGATGGTAACCTCAACGCCTTGATGTGAAAATTTGATGCCCTGATGGTAAGTAGATGGTACAGCCTTGATGGAATGAATCCATGGTCGTTCTAGGAGGATATTGAATGGTAGGTCAAGATCAACAACATGGAAAATAGTATCTTGTGTTGATGGGCCCAACTGAATGGGAAAAGTAATAGTACCTTCAGAGGTACACTCCAAGTTGTCATAGGCTTTGATAGTGATTACTTCATGGGATATATCAGCCTTCGTGAACCCAATCTGCTGAATGAATTTGAGAGTACACAGGTTTAGGGCCTGTAGACTATGATTTTGAACCTGTTACCTGTCTTGAAAGGATGAAACATTCAAACATTAGACTAATATAACATGTTCATGAACTAAAAAATAGCATAAGACATGAAAACAAAACCAAAGCCACCTCAAGATTGTTGCTAAAAACAAGTGCTATAGAGCAAATGTTTGATTCGCTTCAATTAGAGGGATGTGGGTGTGCTCTCAAATGCATGGAGAGGGATTTATGGTGATGCATAAATGATGAGAAAAGCTTGAAATATGAACTAAGATTAATCCATTAAGCTATTCTGAGATGTGTTAAAAAGCATGAAAAACATGAAGAAATCTAACAATTAAGATGTATGCTAAGATGATCTAGCTAAAAATGCTCATGATAACAATGCATAAATGATAAAAACTAAGCTAATAATTTGCTCTTGGAAGGAGGAGTATTTATAGGATTTCCTAAGGGATTGGGTTAGGAGGATAGGTTAGAGTTTGGGGTAAGGTTAGGGGTTGAGTCAAGGGGATAAGGATGAAGACTTTCTAGAAGAGTCTAGGCTTTGGATGAGGATGAAGACTTTCTAGAAGAGTCTAAGCTTTCTAAGGATAAATATGGAATTTAGGAGATAAATAAAGATTTATTTATCTCAAAAGCTTTAATGAGTTTGAGGCTCATTAGGGGAAGGGTTATCTCCTTGTGACAAGTGTCATAAGGGGATTGGGTTGAAAGATGAGAGGAATGTGCACAATTTGGAAAATGTGCCTAAGGTCAAAGGGTGTAAGAAAGGGGTGAGGGGCTTCTTAAATGCACCATAAATGCATGTAAGAGGGATAAGGAGGCCTTAAATGCCTTCAATGCATGTAAGAGAAGCCTCTAGAAGTTTGTTGACTTTGGGTCAAGCTTAGGAGTTGGCTAACCTTGTTTAGGGAATGTGACAAGATTAGGGGGAAGATTAGGATTAAGATTAAGGGATTTTAGGATTAGGATGGGTGAAGAGGTTGGGTTGAGAAGTTTCTAGAAGAGTCTAGAGTTTTCTTAGGTTTTATGGAATAAATATTTATTCATTCCAAAGGCTTTTGGTTTTGGGAATATTTATTAAAATATATTTAATAAATATGAAAATTAAATATTTAATCTTAATTAAATATTTAATCTTAATTAAATATTTTGAGTTGAGATTAGGGTTAGAAAAGATGGGATTAGCCTTTTAATCGAGATTAAGAAGGAATTAGAAGATTTTGGAAGAGGTTAGTGGTCTAAAGGAAATTGGCCAAGTTTTGGACAAAAAATAAATTAATTATTTATTTTGAGATTTTTGGTCAATTTATTAATTAAAATAATTAATAAATAAGGAGATAATGTTTAAATAAGATTTAAACATTTTTGGAAGGGATTTCTTAATTAAATATTTTTAATTAAGAAAAAAGGATTTAATGACACAAAAATAAATTAATTAATTAAATAAATAATTAATTAATAAATGATGATGTCATCAGGGATTTTTCAAAAAATAAAAATACTTTATTTTCTAAAGGATTTTTAGGTGTCTACATTTTGCCCCTCTTTGATGCGATGCCGCAAGTGGCATGGCTTCAAAGACAAGAAACTAAGATGCCCAAGGCTAGAATTTAGAGGAATAAGGGATTGTGCCCCCTCGAGAAAATAACACAAGGAGTAAATGTTGTAGAATTTTCTCGAAAGGAAACAGAGAAGGAACGACTGAGGAAGCAGGGGAGATAAATTACCAAGCTTCCAAGAGCAAAGATGGGTGAATGCAAGATGAGATGGAACGCAAAATGAGGGATGCAGCTATATGAGGATGCAAGATTAATCTATATGATGCAAGATGCAGGGGAGATGGGGAAGCTCCATGCTTTAGATCTTTTAGAGAGCACAACCTAGTTTAATATAGCAATGCTAGAGACCTACCAAGGATACTGGGATCATGAGGCCTTGTCACCAGTGTTGCATAGGACTGACGCTAAAAAGACACGCAGGGTTGCCCCAGCATCGCACATGAAACCCAAAGGAGGCATGGTGGAAATGATGCTGAAGAAACCACAAACACACAACTGACTCACAGGCAGAAGCAAAAGATCAAAAGACCTTGCCCCAGATTATCCTCATTCGCAGCACACCATGATATAAAGGATCGTGGTGACGTTGAGCAGAGAACAATAAGAAGCTGTAAAAGATTAACAAGACCCAAAGGACAAAATCCAAGGTCAAAATGAAAACTCCAAAAAGACATCCTTTGCCAAGGAGAGAGATTTGATTTGACTGATTTGATGGGGGGAAGATTAGATCAGACAGGAGGAAGGATACATCCTCAAGGACCTGCTGATTGATGAGAGAATGAGTGGTGTTGTTCGCTGGCAAATGATGAAGTCAAAGAATAATCACGGTGATCAAGAATAGTCGACAATTGAGGTTGTTGAAGTACAAGGCTGGGTAGGACAAAGTGTGCTGATCAAAATGCTGCTGCAGGACTGACAAGGACTGATGTACAATGGATGGGAAAAGATATACAATGGATATGTACAAAAGCTCAGGATTGGGGATAGAAAGATCTTGCTATACAGGATATACAGGAAGGATTGCTCGACACAAGGGAGTGTACAAGATAGACAAGAGTGGATACAAGACATGGTACAAGATATGTGCAAGATATGGTACAAGATATGGGCAAGAGGAATGGTGGTGTTGCAGAAGGTTTATGGCGGGGGGATGGTGGAGGTGGATGGGGATGGGAAAAAGGACTGAGATGGTCGGATGGGGGATGGGAGTTTGATAGATAATGGCTCGGTCCATCATGTATGGCACCTGTTTGCCAGGTTTTCACCAACACACTTGTCCAAGGCGCTTGAATTGCCAAGTTTTCACCATTGGACGATTATTTTCTTTTCTTTTTTTTTTCTTTTTTGCTTTTTTTTTTATTTTTTTGCTTTTCTTTGATTTTTTTGCTTTTTTTTTAATTTTTTTTTAATTTTTTAATTTTTATGGATTTTCAGAATATGTAGGATCTGGTTCAGGCATAGAACCTCTTCAGATGTATGATGTTGATTGGATCATTCAAAGGCTCTCCTTCTGGTGTAGATAGCTGATAAGCTCCAGAGCTGAAGCATGAGGTGACCACATAGGGGCCCAGCCAAGTAGGCTCAAACTTGCCTTTCTTTTCTCGATTTGCTTGGACCTTCTGATTTTCTTTGAGAACCATGTCACCGACCTGGAACTGTCTAGGATGGACCTTCTTGTTATAAATCCTTTTGAGTCGATTCTGGTATGCAACCAGGTGATCATATGCTTGCTGTCTCTTTTCATCTAACAGGTCTAGCTGTGTGAGATGGGCTACACGATAATGTTCATCAGTGGTGTAGTTCTTCATGGAGACTCGCAATGAGGGGAGCTCGACCTCGATCGGAAGAATGGCTTCAGCACCATATACAAGGGAATATGGGGTGGTGCCTATGGGAGTGCGATAGGAAGTGCGGTAGGCCCAAAGGGCAGGATTGATTTGGAGGTGCCAGTCATGACCAGAATCATTGACAACCTTCTTGAGGATTTTCAAGATAGTTTTATTGGTTGCCTCAGCTTGGCCATTTCCTTGAGGGAAATATGGACTGGAGAAACGGTGATGGATGTGGAGTCTGGCACACAGATCATCCACATACTGGTTTTCAAAAGGTGTGCCATGGTCTATGAAGATGGTAGATGATATGCCGAAGTGACAAATGATATGATAGAGGATGAACTTGGATATTTGGATGCCAGTAGTTAGCGTGAGCGGAATCACTTCAACCCATTTGGTAAAGTACTCTGTGGCTGTTATGATATACTTGTGTCCATCCGAAGAGAGGGGGGTGATCAAGCCAACGAGGTCGAGGCCCCAACATGAAAAAGGCCACGGTGGTGCAATAGGCAGTAGATCCTGTGCTGGTGCATGTATCAAATTGGCATGCTATTGACATGGGAGACATTTCTTGACAAATTCACACGCATCATGTTCCAGTGTTGGCCAATAATATCCAACTCTAAGCAGCTGCTTTGCTAGAACCATGCCACTTGTGTGGGCACCGCAAATTCTAGCGTGAACTTCTTGTAAGGCCAGGACGGCCTCGTTTGAATCTAAACATCTAGATAGGACATTGTGATACCCGCGACGATATAGGGTGTTGGCTACAAGAGTGTAGTGGGAAGCTCTGCGAATAAGGTTTTGGCGTTGGTTATTGGTGAGATGGGGAGATATGATACCATTTTTTAGATATGCATGGATGTGGTACCATGGGGATTAGGGACCAACCAAGACACACACCATGTTTGCATTGGTGTTCTCATAAGCTGGCAAGTGTAGCTGCTCGACTAGAAATTCATATTGTGTTGCGTCACGTGGGATTTCCAATAAGGATCCGATGGTTGCCATTGCATCTGCTGCTTTGTTTTGAAGCCTTGGGATCTGATTGAATTGTAGATGTAGGAAATGCTCTTTCAGTTTATCCACCAGTTGCTTGTAGGGTAGCAATTTGTCATCCTTTGTCTGATACTCATCAAGGACTTGCTTGATAATGAGCTGTGAATCTCCAAAGACTTGTAGTTCTGTGATGTTCCATTGGATAGCTATTTTGAGACCTAAGATGAGTGCCTCATATTCTGCAATGTTGTTGGTACAGGGGAATCCCAACTTGAATGATTTTGGAATATAGTCACCTTGAGGTGTGACGAATAGGATTCCTGCCCCAGAGCTATGGGATGTGTTGGAACCATCAAAGTATAGGTGCCACATGGATTGTTCTTTGATCATACACAGATGTTCATCGGGGAATTCCATGATTAGTGGATAGGCATCCACCAGTGGTGCTTCTGCTAGTTGATCGGCAATGACTTGCCCTTTGATTGCTTTGTGATCAATATACTGGATGTTGAACTCGCTGAGTATCATGACCCATTTTTCCATACGGCCTTTGAGAGTTGTCTTTGATAGTAGATATTTGAGGGGATCCACTTTTGAAATGAGCTTGATTGTGTGACTGAGCATGTAGTGTCTAAGCTTTTGAGTGGCAAAGACCACTGCAAGGCATGCTTTTTCCATAGGTGAATAATTAAGCTCATATCTGACAAGAGTTTGACTAATGTAATAGATGGCTCTCTCCTTGTTGTCATCATCATGCTGAGCTAAGAGTGCCCCTAGTGCTGTAGTGGTCGCCGAGATGTAGAGTATGAGAGGGCATCTTGGAATTGGTGGTACTAGGATTAGAGAATTGGCAAGATACTCCTTGAGCTTATCAAAGCTTCTTTGACATATGGGATCCCATTTGAAGCTTGTGTCTTTGCATAGGAGATGCGTAAAAGGTTGGCACTTGTCTGCTAACTGAGAAATGAACCGATGCACTGATTGAAGCTTTCCTTGTAGGCTTCTGAGCTGTTTGAGTGTTCTTGGTGGAGGCATCTCTGTTATTGCTTTGACCTTCTTGGGGTCTATCTCTATGCCTCATCGCGATACTATGAAACCTAGGAGCTTTCCAGATGTAACACCAAAGACACATTTCTTTGGATTGAGCCGTAACCCATAGTGCTGTAGGCGATCAAACACACTCTCAAGAATGTCAAGGTGTCCATGGCATGTCTTTGATTTTGCAAGAATATCATCCACATAGTCCTCTAGGATCTTGTGGATCATGTCATGGAAGATTGCTGTCATCGCTCTCTGATATGTGGCTCCTGCATTCTTTAACCCGAATGGCATCATGTTGTAGCAGAAGGTGCCCCATGGAGTGGTGAATGTTGTTTTATGTTGATCTGCTTCTGCTATATGAATCTGATTGTAGCTTGAAAATCCATCTATTAGTGACAACATTTCATGGCCCGCTGTAAGGTCTACGATCATGTCTATGTTAGGTAGCGGGAAATCATCTTTAGGACATGCCTTGTTCAAGTCCCTAAAATCTGTGCATATTCTGATGTCTCCTGAAGGCTTTGTGATAGGTACCATGTTGGAGATCTAATTTGAGTAATCTATAGCTCTAATAATCTTTGCATCTAGGAGCTTTTCTAGTTTTGATTTTACCAATAGAGCTACTTTGGGATGCATTTTGTGTAGCTTCTGCTTTACTGGCTTGACATTAGGATCCACTGCTAGATGATGAATGATAAGATTAGGATCAAGCCCAGGCATGTGCGCATATGACCATGCAAAGTTTGTAGTAGCTTCTTGAAGTAGCGCAGTGAAATCCATTTCTTCACCTTCTGTCATGTTGGCTACAATGTAGGTGATCCTCAGACATTCCTCTGTACCTAAGTTGACTGGCTTGGTTTCTTCTATGATGATAGGTGATTTCTCAGGTCTGTAATCCTGGATGGGAGGAAGAGGCAAGTCTTCATCTTCTAGCACTTGAATTGCCAAGTTTTCACTAGAAGATACACTCTTTATTTTTACTTTTTTGGAATCAGAATGTGCCCTAGAAGGGTTTTCACATAAGGATTCATGTTTTGCTCTTTCTATTTCTCTTTTGCAGCTAAAGCTTGCCTCTTCCCCAAAGTATCCCTCTGGGTCAAGCTTGTAGATGTGAGATGATTCTGAATCTTGAACTGATTGTGGGCCTGATGCCCCCATGAATTCTAGGAGTGCTTCCATGCTTTGGAACTCATTGATGTGTGTAATACTTGGTTGGTCCCAGTCTATGAGTTCAGGGTGGGTGAGGGGAAGTTCTATGAGATTTATGGCGAGTTGTCGGAGGATAGAAGTCCCCAGGAGGGTGTCATCGTCAAAGATATCATCGTAGGATCTGATTTCTTTCTCTTCAGGGATGTCTTCGATTGTTACAAGGTCATCCTGGCTATTTGAAAAGTTCACATTGGTCATGTTAGTGCCCGCAGTTGTGGTATTGGGCTCTTGTTCAAGCAGGCGAGAGGTATTAAAGCCAAGTCCTTGATATTCTGGATTCTGGGATGGTATGATAGGAAACAAATTTCTGTCCTCTTGTGGTCCTAGACCACCACCTTGATAGTTATAGTGTTCTGTGACATTTTTGTAGGGGATTGGGTATTTCTCTTTGAAGTACTCAAGAAGTTGTGTGTCACGTGATGGGGGATCTTTGTATAACCATTTGTTAATATCTGGATCCATTTCTTTGCTGTTGATGGTACCATGAGACTCAAAAGTCACGTTTTCGATTTGCTTGAGCTTATAATGTTCCTCAACAGGCTTGTTTTGACAACTTGGGTGCCCTTGAGTATGTGGATCACGTGGAAGAGCCCCTACAGAAAATGCATCACTGAGGCTATATTCGCCACAACCCTGGTTGTTGATCTTGATGGATGATAAGGTGGAAGAGAGGATGGTCTCTGGATCGCGATGGGATCGGGATGAGCTAGCAATAGAAGTACCAATATCGGTTCCAGGACAATGAGTAGAATGAGGGAAAGATGATTCCATCGCACGGCAGTATGCGAAGGGGTTAGGATCAGCGTGGATGGTAACCTCAGTGCCTTGATGTGGAAACTTGATGCACTGATGGTAAGTAGATGGTACAGCCTTAATGGAATGGATCCATGGGCGGCCGAGAAGAATATTAAATGGTAGGTCAAAATCAACAACGTGGCAGACAGTATCTTGTGTTGCTGGGCCTAGCTGGATAGGCAAGGTGATAGTACCTTCAGAGGTACGCTCCAAGTTGTCATATGCTTTGATAGTGATCATCTCATGTTGTATGTCAGCCTCCGTGAACCCGATCCTCTTGATGAATTTTAATGTGCACAAGTTGAGGGCTGAGCCATTATCCACCAGAACTTGTTTGATGGCAAAATCTCTGACCATGATAGCAATGCGGAGAGGGAGAGTATGGTCAGGAGCGACATTTGGTATATCAGATTCTTTGAAGGATAAGGCACATGCTGCTGATAGGTGTCCCACAAGAGTTTCAAACTGAGTTGTGTTAATGTCCGTGGGGACATGGCCTTCTTTTAGAGCTTTGTCCAAGATCTCCTGATGGATGGGTGATGTGCGGAGCAAATCCAAGATAGATATTTGGGCTGGCATGTTCCCAAGATGCTCTATGATATTGTATTGTGCACTTGGTGCATTATGCTGTGTTGCGCGTGCATTTGATGCTGGCCTGGTGTTAGACTGTGCTGTGGATGCAGTAGACATTGGCCTTGGAGGAGCAGCTGACCTCAGAGGAGCACCGGAAACAGTTATCCTACCACTGCAGGTAGTTGCAGCACATTGTCAATCCGGCCCTCTGACATGGATGGTATTGATGGTGGGCTCATCTTGGATGGGCTCAACCTGAGTTATGCATCTGACATACTTGTCATAGTTGATGTAGGCCGCTGTGTGATCTTCTTACTTTCCTTTGCCATGATTTTGGGGCTGATTGGCGTTGGCTTGATTCTTCCCGGTATTGTGTTGAGGGAACACATTTTGATATTTTGCAAACTGGCGTTGGGTGAAGCTTGAGCTGGTGCATCGACCTGGATCTCCTTGCAATCAATGAGATCCTGGATGTAGTTCTTAAGCCGCATGCACTTCAATGTTGTGTGCCCCTTCACACGATGGTAATCACAGTATTCATTTTCTTTATACCAATCAGACTTTGGTGTGTTGTCATCCTTCTGTGGGATGGGCGGATATGTGATCATATTTGCCTTGGCTAGCTGATAAAAGATCTGATCCAGAGGCTCACCCAAAGGTGTGAAAGTCCTCTTTGGATTGTTCTAATTGTTGGGTTTGTTCTGCCTTGGGGCAACGTTAACTGCGTTAACAGGATTGCCCTGACGTGCTGGCTGTTGCTGTTGGTATTGCTGCTAATACTGTTGCACAGGTGGTTGATGAGCTTGAGGAGGCTGCTGATAAATAGGTGCTTGATATGCGGGAGTTGGTGGTTGCTGATAGATGGGTGCTTGTGGCGGTTGGTATGTTTGAGCTGGTGTAGGACTAGCCACAACGAATTGTACATTCTTAGTGTCAGTGGCTCCATCTGTAACAACATTCTTGTTATGATTCCAGTAACAGGATTTATCATTATTGGGTTTGTTTTTGGAATCATCCTTGAAGTGACGAATAGTGCCTTCGTCTAGGAGATCTTTCTCGATGCCTATGCCCTTGCTCTTGATGTCTTGGTATGTCTGGAGATAGTTCATTCGCATGTGATGAGATAGCTTTGGATGCAGGTTATCAATGAAGATCTTTGTTAGATACTTCTCTGGCGGCTGATATGATAACCTGGTTGTAAGATTTTGCCATCTTTGCAAGTATTCTACAAGGCTTTCTCCATCTTTCTGCTTTGAGTTGCATAGGTCTAGCAAGGACAACTCATTCTCCACATTATGGGCATAGTGTGTGATGAACTTCTCAGAGAGTTCAGCAAAGGTTTTTATTGTCCCATGTGGTATTTTGTAAAACCACTCAACAGTAGTTCCTCCCAAGCTTTTGGGAAACAGGCACAGGAGATAGTTATCACTGTAAGCCACTTCTTGGCACGCCATGTAGAACTCTTTGATATGGTTTACTGGATCTCCTTTCCCCTGATACTTGTCGAACTTGGGCATCTCAAAATGCTTGGGGAAAGGGATAGTTGCTATGGACCGATCGAAGGGATATGAGCACACCTCTTCGAACTTGTATGTTTTATTCTCTGTTCCACTTTGTAGCTCCTTTAGAAAATTTTTCATTGCTTCCCACTCAGCATTGAGTGGTGAGGAAACTGGGACTTCTGCTTGTGATAGAAGCTGTGGAACTGGATATGGCGCTTGCTTTGGATAAATGGGTTGGAACTGATTTTGGGGCAATGGTTGCTGGGGATATTGCTGGTGTGGCATAGGGGGATATTGTGGTAAATGATATGGAACCGCTTGATGTTGTTGGGCTGCTTGCTATTGTTGAACTGGCGGTTGTTGTGGGACTGCTTGCTGATATTGGACATTTGGAACTTGCTGTTGTAACTGATGGGTGGGAACTTGTTGTTGCTGGGGGATGATAGGGATTTGTTGTTGGGGCTGATAGCAAGGGACTTGCTGTTGTTGAGGAATGATGGGTGTTTGCTGAAAGGGGACATGTGGTTGCTGTGGGGGAGGCTGTTGGAATGATGCTGCTTGCGGGTATGATGGTGGTAGTTGCTGAGGTTGGCTTTGGGTTTGGCTGATATAAGCTGGGTGCATGCTTGCGTTACTTAGAGGTGGAACAGATGTGGGGAAGCTAGAAGCAAAGGGTGATGGGGTAAGATAGCTGGGGAAAGTTGGCTGTTGAGGTGGTGGAACTTGCTAGAAGGTATTTGGGATTTGGGACGAATAGCTTGAAGCCGGCGGTGGTTGGGGTAGTTGCTGCTGTGCTGCTTGGGCGAAGGCGGTTTGTTGACTTGCAACCATAGATATAGGGGATTGAGATGGGATCCCCCATGCCTTCATTTCTTCTTGTGTAAGGCCCCACTAAGAGCTTGTGTTAGGGTGCACTGCAGCGGATGATGGAATGGTAGGAGCAATGGGAGCTTGGGACACGAATGATGGTTGAGAGAAAGGAGCTTGTTGAGATTGTGGTTGAGCGGATGCTTGTGAGGAGGAAAATGAAGGAAACACCCAAGAGAAAGATGAGGTTGGAATGGGAAGTGATTGTGCTAACCCCAAAGAAGAAGGTACAGGTGCTTGGGGGTGAAGGGTGACGGTGCTCCTTTGATGGTGAAAGGCGTTGCTTGACTTGCAGATGGTGGCAAAGCTTTTGGTGTAAAAGCTTGCATGAGAGGTGGAAGCTGACTTTGGGTTAAGCGTTGGATTTAGGTTTGGGCAGCCATAGCAGATGATGAAGCAAAAGGGGTAGGAGATGGAGCGGATGGCGCTGCAGCTTGTGTTGCGGGACTGGCGAGGCTTCCTTGCAAGAAAAGGGGAATGGTGGAAAGCTCTTGGGGTGTTTGCATGATAGGATTGGGGAATGATTGGACAAACAGAGAATATGCTTGTGCTGGAACTTGGATAGTATTGATGGGGATGCGTGGATAGAGAGATGGTGGGATGGAGGTACTTTCTGGCAAATAGTGGGCAAACGTGCTTTGCTGATGTTGCGGTACAAGGGCATTGGTCGTTGGTGGACTTTCTGGAGGATTTGCAAATGCTTGGATTGCCAACGGGGATGAAGGGATGTTTGGATCTTCACATGGGTTACTGGCTTGGATCTGGGGATTGTAGGTCATCATGGCGTTGGTGAAAAGGTTGGGATCGGATGAGGTTGTTGGTGGATAAGGATTCATGCTTCTTCTTTTTCGAGATCTGGTCTCAACAGGCATGGAGATGCAAGTGCTAAATGGATGCAAGATGTTTAGCTAAAAGATGTTGATGGATGCAAAGTTGATGAACTTCTAAAGATGATGACTTTCTAGAATGCAATGCAAGGATGGATGAACTGCTCGGATTCAGATCAAGGATGGTGGAAGATTGGTGGGAGATGGTGGCAAATTGGTAAAAAAAGCTTGGTGATGATGGAGGATTGGTGGGATGCTCTGATTTGGGTCAAGATTGGGTGGAGGATTAGTGGGATGTTGGTGGAAGATTACTAAGTGTCAACAATGAGTTGTTATTTTTCCCTGATGGAGGGTCAGTGATAGGATTTGGGCCAACCTAGGATAGACTGATGATCTTCGGTTAACTGGATGCTTATCAATACAAGCCAATCTCTTGCTCGAGATGATGAGGCTGTGCAAGGACAAGTTGGATTTCCTTTAGACAATGCTCTGTCAAAAAGGGGATGCTTTCTGATTTAGGATAAGGGATGGAAACAACTCAAAGGTTTTGAACACTAAGTGTTTGTGGATTTTGGATCTCTGAATTTGGTACAAAAGATGGTGGGTTCTGATTTAGGTGATGGATGCTAGATTTTGGATGAAGGATATGGGATTCTGATGGTGGATTGCTGATGGAAAGATGGTGGAGGATGATGGAATAATGTTCTTTCCAAAGGGATGATGCAGATGCGACTGGGATGGATGATCTATGATGCTGCTAAGAGGATGATGGTGCATGCAACTAAGAAGGATTTCTAGGATGTAACTAAGGTTTGGTGATGATGCAAGGATGAAACTAAGATGAAGCTAGGATGACAGACTGCCGAGATAAGATTGTGAGATCTGAAGGTAGAATGGACATGTTATGAATCCAGCTAATCTTCTCTTTCAAGGTTGATGTAGCGATGGTTTACTCGGAAATGGTAGGCAAACTGTTTGACTCTTGCATTATAGCCAATATTATCAAGCCTTTCTTGATATTTTTCTTCTGCTTGGGTTGCTTGGACAAAGGATTGATGGCTTTTAAGGTTCCTCTCTGCAACTTTCTTCTCTTGATAATCTTTGGATTTGGGCAACTTAGCTTTTGGATGTTTGATCAAATTGGGCATATCTTTGGAAAATTCTGATAGGTTTGGTCCGAGAACAAAAGGCTCTTTGGATATCTGATTTCTGCAAGATTTTCTGAATATCAATTTTGTTGATTGGTTTGATTTTCTCAAGTGGCAAAGGATAAATTAAAAAGACTTCTGACAAAGCAATCTCCGCAAAGGGCAAAGCAACCTTGTGGGATACAAACAGGATGACTGACTCTGATAAAGCTTTGAAAGTGTATGTTTCAACAAGTGTTTTCACGGAGTCTTTGACTGTCAAGCACTTCAAATAGATCTACCTAAGGAAGGTGAGTATCAAAATCACTTGCCCACAGCTTGGTATCCCCCAGAAGGGAATACAAATGGTGAGTAATCTTGAGGCGACCTGGTAAACCCCTTGGAATCGGTCCTTGCACAAGGATTTTGATACTTTCAGATGTAGATAGGGTAGCCTCTATTTTATCAAGTTTTTAATAGTTCCATGGAGTCTCCATTCCTGGTTATGCTGACCGCCTGTGACTCACTTAAGAGCCTAGCCAACAACGCTGGGGGAGGAATATTTACCTTTCCCCAAACATTTGTATTTGGCACAAGACACCCGGTGATTAGGAGATGTAAGTGAGTACTTTTTGCCTTCACTTTATTTATATACCGGCTGGGGGGGATACCAGTTTGAGGTCATTCTCCGAGGAGGAAGCACTTTTCTCCTCGGACAGGCCTCGCTAAAAGTAGAACAAGTGAACTTGTCCAAGTTCAAATGTTCTACGTTGCTTACTTTAACAAGGATTTTGCAAGAAGATAAAGCTCCTAGATGCACATCAAGCAAGTTTGTTCATTTTCCCAATTTGATTTAAGTGTGTTTGAACTTTGAAATTTTGAAGACACAAGTGCTTAAGGTTTGATTTGTTCTTTTTCCAAAAAGTAAGCGATTTGAGCGATTGCAAGTTCTTTCTTTGATCATTCAAGATTGAGATTGGCGTGTTGATTTAGAACTTTGAAGTGCTTTTTTTTTTTGTCCTTTAAGGCATTCAAGATTGAATTTGCATTTTGCTTGAATTGAAAAGGAGGGAATAGAGATGTTTGTTCTTTTAATGCATTCAAGATTGAGTTCAATTTTCAAATGGACAATGACTCTTAGGACTTAGCTTCATTCCTTTAGTTTCATTCAAGATTTGGTTTGCTCCATTTTAGACTTCAAAACAAAGTTGCCTAGATTTAGTTTGATGCATGAATTTTAAAAGGCATTCAAGATTTTGCAATAAGAGACTTGTTCACATCAATAACAAAGCTTTAGGACTGATTTAAGAAAATTTTGAAACCTTTAGGAAAGTTTAGGAACCAAATTTGAAAAGTTTTAGCAAAGCTTTTTGATGATTTTGTTCCTAGTTTGCTTTGAGATTTTTAACAAAACTTTGAAGACATTGCAAATGAAGTTCTTTTTTAGCTCTCTTTGATGCTTTTTAATTTTGATTTAGGACCATTTAGGATGATTTTTTAGTTGATTAGGGACCACTTAGCTTTCCAATGCAAACTTTATGTTCTTTTTATGCTCCCAAATCATAAAATGTTCCTACTTTGCATGAATGCATTTAAAACCTTGATGTTGCAAGGATGCAAATGTTTTGATTGATTTTTTTCTTATTTGTTAGAATAAATTTTGCAAATTTTAGTTCTTAATGCATTCAACAATGATTTGGGGATTCATTTTAAGCACTAAACAAGGTGTGTATGATTTTGCTTCCTTAAACATTTTTTTTTTTATAGAAAAAATTTGCCATGATCCTACAAGAAGAAGAAGAAGAAGTAGATAGAATAGAAGAAGAATATAGACAAGAAGAGGAAGAAGAAGTAGATAGAATAGAAGAATAATATAGACAAGAAGAGGAAGAAGAATTCGAAGTGCTTTGTCCACCTATAAGCTTGAAAAATCAGAATGTTTGCAAAGAACCCGTGAAGTGGGTCCCACCGGGCGTGCCAGAATGTAGACTATGATTTTGAACCTGTTACCTATCTTGAAAGGCTGAAACATTCAAACATTAGACTAATCTAACATGTTCATGAACTAAAAAATAGCATAAGACATGAAAACAAAACCAAAGCCACCTCAAGATTGTTGCTAAAAATAAGTGCTATAGAGCAAATGTTTGATTCGCTTCAATTAGAGGGATGTGGGTGTGCTCTCAAATGCATGGAGAGGGATTTATGGTGATGCATAAATGATGAGAAAAGCTTGAAATATGAACTAAGATTAATCCATTAAGCTATTCTAAGATGTGTTAGAAAGCATGAAAAACATGAAGAAATCTAACAATTAAGATGTATGCTAAGATGATCTAGCTAAAAATGCTCATGATAACAATGCATAAATGATAAAAACTAAGCTAATAATTTGCTCTTGGAAGGAGGAGTATTTATAGGATTTCCTAAGGGATTGGGTTAGGAGGATAGGTTAGAGTTTGGGGTAAGGTTAGGGGTTGAGTCAAGGGGATAAGGATGAAGACTTTCTAGAAGAGTCTAGGCTTTGGATGAGGATGAAGACTTTCTAGAAGAGTCTAGGCTTTCTAAGGATAAATATGGAATTTAGGAGATAAATAAAGATTTATTTATCTCAAAAGCTTTAATGAGTTTGAGGCTCATTAGGGGAAGGGTTATCTCCTTGTGACAAGTGTCATAAGGGGATTGGGTTGAAAGATGGGAGGAATGTGCACAATTTGAGAAATGTGCCTAAGGTCAAAAGGGGTAAGAAAGGGGTGAGGGGCTTCTTAAATGCACCATAAATGCATGTAAGAGGGATAAGGAGGCCTTAAATGCCTTCAATGCATGTAAGAGAAGCCTCTAGAAATTTGTTGACTTTGGGTCAAGCTTAGGAGTTGGCTAACCTTGTTTAGGGAATGTGACAAGGTTAGGGGGAAGATTAGGATTAGGATTAGGGGATTTTAGGATTAGGATGGGTGAAGAGGTTGGGTTGAGAAGTTTCTAGAAGAGTCTAGAGTTTTCTTAGGTTTTATGGAATAAATATTTATTCATTCCAAAGGCTTTTGGTTTTGGGAATATTTATTAAAATATATTTAATAAATATGAAAATTAAATATTTAATCTTAATTAAATATTTTGAGTTGAGATTAGGGTTAGAAAATATGGGATTAGCCTTTTAATCGAGATTAAGAAGGAATTAGAAGATTTTGGAAGAGGTTAGTGGTCTAAAGGAAATTGGCCAAGTTTTGGGCAAAAAATAAATTAATTATTTATTTTGAGATTTTTGGTCAATTTATTAATTAAAATAATTAATAAATAAGGAGATAATGTTTAAATAAGATTTAAACATTTTTGGAAGGGATTTCTTAATTAAATATTTTTAATTAAGAAAAGAAGATTTAATGACACAAAAATAAATTAATTAATTAATAAATGATGATGTCATCAGGAATTTTTCAAAAAATAAAAATACTTTATTTTCTAAAGGATTTTTAGGTGTCTACAGGGCCAAGTCATTATCTATTAAAACCCGTTTGATGGCAAAGTCTCTGACCATAACGACAATGTGGAGAGGGAGAGTGTGATCAGGTGCAACGTCTGGTATGTCATATGGTTTAAAGGATAAAGCACATGATGCAGATAGATGTCCCACAAGGGTCTCGAACTGGGTGGTGCTAATGTTTGTGGGGACATGTCCTTCTTTGAGAGCTCGGTCAAGGATCTCCTAATGGAGGGGTGAAGTGTGGAGAAGGTCCAAGATGGAGATTTGGGCCGGTGTGTTCCTAAGATGCTCTATGAGGTTGTACTGTGCATTGTGTGCATTATGTGCTGGCCTTGGTCGGGCACCAGTGATAGTTATCCGACCTCTGCGGGTGGTAACATCACATTGACTATTTGCTCCTCTGACATGGATGGCATTGACTGTGGGCTCAACTTGGGTTATACATCTAACAATATTATCATAATTGATATAGGTAGTAGTGTGATCTTCTTGTTTTCCTTTGCCATGGTTCTAGGGATGATTGGTTTTAGTTTGGTTGTTCCCAGCATTGTGTTGTGGGAACACATTCTGATAAATTTGCAAATTGGCATTTGGCGAGGCTTGAGCAGGTGTGTCTACCTAGATCTCCTTTTGGTCAATGAGATCTTGGATATATTTTTTGAGTCTTATACATTTCAAGGTAGTGTGTCCTTTGACACGATGATAATCACAGTACTCGTGATCTTTGTACCAATCAGGCTTGGGAGTCTTATCATCAACTGATTGGATTAGTGGATATGTAATCAAGTTGGCCTTGGCCATTCGATGAAAGATAACATCCAAAGGTTCACCCAGTGGTGTGAAGGTCTTCTTCGAATATTTTTGAGCTTTGGGTTTGTTTTGATTGGGAGTAGTGTTAACAATATTGACTTGATTGTTTGGATTACCTTGATAAACTTGATGAGCTTGCTACTAATAATTCTACTGATTATTTTGAGAATGATATTGTTGCATGGGTTGTTGATGGACCTGAGGAGATTGTTGATAGATAGGCACTTGTTGTTGTTGGTATGCAGGAGTTGGTGTAGGACTAGCTACGATGAATTGAACATGTTTGGTATCAGTGGCTCCATTGGTAATAACATTTTTGTTACGATTCCAATAACGGGATTTATCATTGCTAGGTTTATTTTGGGAATCATTTTTGAAGTGTCGGATTGTGCCTTCGTCTAGGAGGGCCTTTTTGATACCTATCCCCTTGCTCTTGATATCCTGATAGGTTTGGAGACAATTCATCCTCATAAAATGGGATAGTTTAGGATGCAAATTATCAATAAAGATTTTGGTCAAATGTTTCTCAGGTGGTTGGTATGACAACCTGGTGGTAAGATTTTGCCATCATTGCAAGTATTCTGCTAGGCTTTCTCCTTCTTTCTGTTTTGAGTTGCAGAGATCTAACAAGGTCAACTCATTCTCAACATTGTGGGCATAATGGGCAATGAACTTCTCAAAGAGTTCAACAAAAGTTGTGATAGTCCCACATGGTATTTTGTAAAACCACTCAACAGTAGTTCCTCCCAAGATTTTGGGGAATAGGCATAAAAGGTAATTATCACTATAAGCCACTTCTTGGCACGCCATATAGAATTCTTTAATATGATTTATTGGATCTCCTTTCCCTCGATATTTATCAAATTTAGGCATCTCAAAGTGCTTGGCGAAAGGAATAGCGGCAATGGATTGGTCAAACGGGTAAGGACACACTTCTTCAAACTTGTAGGTTTTGTTCTTGGTACCGGTTTGAAGCTCCTTGAGAGCATTCTTCATGGCTTCCCACTCAGCATTGATCAGTTTTGGAATGAGTGCTTCCATTTGAGGTGGGTATTATGGAGTGGGATATGGAGATTGCCCAATGGGATAGGTAGATTGGAGTGGATTTTGAAGCGATGTTTGTTGGGGAGGATACTACTAATATGGTGTGGGGGTATATTGAGGTGGAGGATATGGGACTGCTTGCTGGTGTTGTGGGATGACGGGGACTTGCTGCTATGACTGATAGGAGGAAGCTTGTTGCTGTCGGGGAATGATGGAGGTTTGTTGCTATGGGGGAGGTTGGTGGAATGATGCAGCTTGCTGATACGATGGCCCTTTCTAAACTTGGCTTTGTGGTTGACTGATATAGGTTGGGTGCATTCCCGCATTGCTTAAGGGCGGAACCGATGTAGGGAAGCTTGAAGCAAAGGGTGGCTGGGAAAGGTAACTTGTGAAATGGGATGAACTTTGCTGTTGAGGTGGAGGAACTTGCTGAAAAGCACTAGGTGTTGTGAATGGATAGCTTGCAAAGGATGAAGCTGGTGGAGGCTGTGATGGTTGCTATTGTCCTGCTTGTGAGAAGGTGGCTTGTTGGTTTGCAAACATGGATGTAGGAGAGTGGGTTGGTATGCCAAAGGCTTTCATGTCTTCTTGAGTGAGGCCCCAATGAGAACCAGTGTGTGATGGGAATTGTATTGCAGTAGATGGCAAGAAGGTGGATGCGATGGGAGTTTGGGACATGAATGGTGGATTTGAAAAACCCATAGAAGGCATTCCCATGGTAAAGGTGTTTTGCTGGGCTTGTGCCTGGGTAGATGCTTGCTGGGGGGGAAGGAAGGGAACGTTTGTGCTCCCCATGAAAAGGGTAATGCTGATGTGGAATTTTGCTGAGTATGATGGGGGAACGATTGTGCTACCCTCGGAGTAGATGATGTTGAGGTTTGTTGGGTGAAAGAGGGAAACGATTGCGTTGACCCTGGAAATGATGGTGTGGATGCTGAAGCTTGTGAAGCGGAAGGAAGAGATGATTGCATCCCTCCTAACATAAAAGATGTGGATGTAGAAGCTTGTGAAGTAGAGGGGAAGGATGATTGCATCCCTCACAGAAAGAATGGTGTTGATTGTCCTATGGAAGATGGCGGAACTGCTTGTGCAAAGGTTTGTGTAAGAGGTGGGAGTTGATTTTGCGACAAGCGTTGGACTTGGGCAAGGGCTTGGGTGGCCATGGCGGATGATGATGGACCTGTGATAGGGAATGGAGTAGATGGTTCTACAGCTTGTGTTACGGGACTTGCGAAGTTTCCTTGCAAAAGAAGGGGAATGGTGGAGTTTTCTTGAGATGTTTGCAAGGTTGGGTCAAGGACTGGTTGGATGAAGGGAGAGTATGCTTGTGCTAAGATTTGGATAGTGCTTATGGGAATACGAGGATGGAGATATGGTGGAATGGGAGTATGCACTTGTGCAAAGTTAGTGAACATGCTTTGCTGGTTTTGGGCCATGAGTGCATTGACTACTGGTGGATTCTCTGGATGATTTACAAATGTTTCTATTGCCAGAGGAGCTGAGAGGATATTGGGATCATCCCATGCATTACCAGTTTGTTGTATTTGGGGATCATAGGCTACCATTGCACTAGTAAAAATTTTGGGATAATACAAGTTGGTGATTGGATACGGGTTCATGTTCCTTCATTTTCTAGATCTAGATCTTGTCTCGACAGGCATGGAGATGTAGATGCTAGATGGATGTAAGATGTTTCCTAAAGATTCTAAAGAATGATGGATGCAAGCTTAAGGAACTTCTAAGGATGATGAACTTCTAGAATGTAATGCAAGGATTGGTGAGATGCTTGGATTTGGATCAAGGATGGTGGAAGATTGGTGGAAGATGGTAACAGATTGGTGAAATGCTTGGCAATGATGGAGGCTTGGTGGGATGCTCTAATTTGGGTCAAGATTGGGTGGAGAATTGGTGGGATGCTGGTGGAAGATTACTAAGCATCAACAATGAGCTATTTATTTTTCTCGATGGAAGATCAGTGATAGGATTTGGCCAACCTAGGATAGACTAATGATCTTTGGTCAACTGGATTCTTATCAATGCAAGCCAATCTCTTGCTCGAGATGATGAGGTTGTGCAATGAAAAGTTGGATTTCCTTTAGACAATGCTCTGTAAAAAAGGGAATGATTTCTGATTTAGGATAGGGGATGGAAACAACTCAAAGGTTTTGAACACCAAGTGCTTTTGGATTTGGGTCTCTAGATTTGGTGCAAAAAGATGGTGGGTACTAATTTGGCTGATGGATGCTGGATTTGGATCAAGGATTTGGGATTCTGATTATGGATTGTTGATGGAGTGATGGTGAAGGATGATGGGACAATGTTATTTCTAAAAGGATGATGCAGATGCAACTGGGATGGATGATCTATGATGTTGCTAGGAAGATGATGATGAATGCAAATAAGAAGGATGCTATAATGCAACTACGGTTTTGGTGCTGATCCAAGGATGAAACTAGGATGAAGGACTATCAAGATAAGTTTCAAGATCTAAAGATAAAATGGGACATGTAATGGATCCAGCTAGTCCTCTCTTTCAAGATTGACGTAGCGGTGGTTTACCTGGAATCGGTAGGCAAACTGTTTGACTCTTGCATTATAGCCAATATTATCAAGTCTTTCTTGATATTTTTCTTTTTCTTGGGTTGCTTGGACAAAGGATTGATGGCTTTTAAGATTTTTCTCTGCAGTTTTCTTCTCTTGATAAGCTTGGGATTTGGGAAGTTTTACTTTCGAATGTTTGATCAAATTGGGCATAACTTGGGGAAATTTTGATAGTTGGTTTGAGACAAAATGTTTTTGGATAATCCGATTCCAATGGTTTCTCTGCAAAATTTTTTGAGTATCTTGAACCAGGTTTGTTGATCAGTTTGATGTTTCCCAATGGAAAAGGGTAGATTAAAAAAGACTTCTGGAAAAGGAATCTCCACAAGGGTCAAAGAAACCTTGCTGGTTACAAATAGGATAACTGACTCTGATAAAGCTTTGAAAAGTGTATGTTCCAACAATGTTTTCACAAAGTATTTGACTATCAAGCACTTCAAGCAGATCTACCTAAGAAAGGTGAGTATCAAAATCGCTTGCCCATAGCTTGGTACCCCCTAGAAGGGAATACAAATGGTGAGTAATCTTGAGGCGACCCGGTAAACCCCTTGGAATCGGTCCTTGCACAAGGATTTTGATACTTTCAGATGTAG
This sequence comes from Chamaecyparis obtusa, assembly GCA_027943335.1. NCBI lineage: Eukaryota > Viridiplantae > Streptophyta > Pinopsida > Cupressales > Cupressaceae > Chamaecyparis > Chamaecyparis obtusa. The sequence goes on along the minus strand of BSBK01000508.1, from coordinate 1,018,036 downwards.
ATAGGGTAGCCTCTATTTTATTAGGTTTTTAATAGTTCCGTGGAGTCTCCATACCCGATTATGTTGACCACCCGTGACTCACTTAAGAGCCTAGCCAACAATGCTGTGGGAGGAATATTTACCATCCCCAGTCACTGTATTTGGCATGAATACCCATGGATTAGGAGATATAAGTGAGTACTTTTTGCCTTCACTTTATTTATATACCAACTGGGGGGATACCAATTTGAGGTCATTCTTCAGAGAGGAAGCGCTTTTCTCCTCGGACATGCCTCGCTAAAAGTAAAACAAGTGAACTTGTCCAAGTTCAAATGTTCTACGTTGCTTACTTTAACAAGGATTTACAAAAAATGAAAGCTCCTAGATGCACATCAAGCAAGTTGTTCTTTTTCCCAAATTGATTAAGTGATGTTTGAATTTGAATAACTGAAGACACAAGTGTTTAGATTTTGAGTTGTTCTTTCTCCAAAAAGTAAGCAATTTGAGCGATTGCAAGTTCTTTCTTTGATCATTCAAGATTGAGATTGGCGTGTTGTTTTAAGAACTTTGAAGTGCTTTGTTTTGATCCTTTAAGGCATTCAAGATTTGATTATGCATTTGCTTGAACTGTAAAAGAAGGAATAGAGATTTTTTTCTTTTAATGCATTCAAGAGTGCGTTTGATTTTCAAAATGACAATGACTCTTAGGACTTAGCTTCATTCCTTTAGTTTCATTCAAGATTTGGTTTGACCTTTGCTTTGATTTTTTTAGCTCCAAAAGACAAGTTCCTAATTTAGCTTTGATGCGTGAAATTTGAAAAAGAAGGTATTCAAGATTTTTGCAAAATGAAGTTAGTTTTTCAATAAAAACAAAGTTTTTTAGGATTGATTTTAGGAACTTTTGCATGCACTTTTAAGATTGATTTTGAATGTTTTTAGAAATGAGATGCAAATTTGAGGTTCTCTCTTTTTTCTTTTTTTTAAGTATCCAAAAGTTGAAATATTCTTAATTTTTTGCATGAATGCATCTAAAACTTTGATGTTGCAAGGATGCAAATGTTTTGATTGATTTTTCTTGTTTGTTAGAACAAATTTTGCAAATTTTAGTCCTTAACGCATTCAAGAATGATTTGGGGGTTCATTTTAAGCACTAAAACAAGGTGTGTATGATTTTGCTTCCTTATGGATTATTATTATTATTTGAAAAAAATTGGCCAAGATCCCACAAGAAGAAGAAGAAGTAGACGAAATAGAAGAAGAATAAAGACAAGAAGAGGAAGAAAAATTTGAAGCACTCCATCCACCTATAAGCTTGAAAAATTTGAAAACACTCCAAAACCCATCAGAATGTTTGCAAAGAACCCGTGAAGTGGGTCCCATCGGGCGTGCCAAAATGTGAACAAGGCTATCTGTATCTATTTTGAAAGGCTAAGACAAGAAAATATTAGGTTTTAATTTAACATTATATCAATTCAAAACAAAAACATCTAAGCTAAGCCACCTCAGATAGAGCTTAAACAGGTGCACCCAAGCACTGTTTGATTTGCTCTTGCTTATGGGATGTGGGTGTGCTCTCTAAGCACTTGGAGCATATTCTAATGCATGCTAAGATGGATTGAGATTCATGAACACTCCAAAAATGACACAATATTGGGTAGAACACCCAAAATTGCCCCTAAGGTTTCAAGAAATCAAGATTTATGCAACTAGTATGATTTAGTAGATTTTAGAACCCAAAATAGATGTGAGAATGATGCATAAACAAGAATTAAACTAAGTTAATCCATTAGTTCTATGCTAAGATGTGAGCTAAAAATGCTTGAAAATGATTAAAACTAACAATTAGTATGAAAGCTAAATGATTTAGAGCTATTCTAGCATTATAACATTGCTTGAAATAAAAGGTGAATGGGTATTTCGCTTTTAGAAATGAGGAGTATTTATAAGATTTTGGAAAGGGTTGGGTTAGGTGGTTGAGTTAGAGTTTGGGGGAAGGTTAGAGTCAAAGATAAGGATTGACTTCTTCTAAAAGAGTCTAGGCTTTGGATGAGGATGAAGACTTTCTAGAAGAGTCTAGGACTTTCTAGGATAAACATGGATTTTAAGAAATAGATAAAGATTTATTTATTTCGAAGGGTTAGGTTTGAGGATATTTATTAAAATAAATTTATTAAAAAGGAGGATTAAATATTTAATCTTAATTAAATATTTTGAGTTGGGATTAGGGTTAGAAAATGATTGGATTAGCCTTTAATCGAAATTAAAGAGGGATTAGAAGATTCTAGAAGAGGTTAGGATCTCTAAGATATTTCTAAGGTTTTGGAAATAAATAAATAAAATATTTATTTTTTGGTTTTTTGGTTAATTTATTAATTAAATAATTAATAAATGGGAAAATAATATTTAAATAAGATTTAAACATTTTTGGGAGAGATTTCTTAATTAAATATTTTTAATTAAGGTAAAGGGATTTAATGACATAAAAATTAATTAATTAATAAATATGATGTCATTAGGGGTTTTCAGAAATAAAAATACTTTATTTTCTAAAGGATTTTTAGGTGTCTACATTGGGTTTCCACTATAAATCTTAGTGTCAATACTTGTGTGAATGTTTTGGTTTGAACATTTATGTGTTTTACAAGTTAGATACAGTTGGGTAGTGGACTGCAATGTTATATGTTTCTATTATTGAATCAGTGATGACCAAGTTGGTTTTGGTTGTTAGATCTGATTTAAAGAAAAAATTTTAAGTTTTTCTTATACATCAGGACCTGAGAACAACTAATTCACCCCCCTCTTTGTTGTTCTTTAAATCATATTAACAATTGGTATCAGAGCTGTGTTGCTCATTATTGGTGTTTACAGAAATCAAGTTTAAAGGGACTTGAAGCAAATGATCAGGATGTATAAGAAGGAGGTACCAAAGCTGAATAAGGAAAACTTCCCTACATGGAAAAGCTTGATGAAGCTGCATCTGGCCGGTATTGGTGATTCTGGAAAGTACTACATTAAGAATGACTATGTCTCACTTGTCTCACCTTTGACTGTCGGGAATGAGAGCTAAGAAAGAACGCAACCAGGCAATACTGGAAATTGCATCTACCCTAAGCTATCCAGAATTTGAAGACATTAAGGATTGCACAAGTGCTAAGGAAATGTGGGGCACTCTTGCAAGGATCTATGGTGGTGACTTAAATGTACTGAAAGCTAAGGCCGAAAGTCTCAGAGTTAAGTTTGATGAAATGAGAATGTAAGAAGGTGAGAACATTGCACAATATTGTGGTAGAATAAAAGAAGTTGTGAATGCTATTAGAGGAGCAAATAGGATTATTGATGATGAAACTATAATTGGAAAAGTACTAAGAACTCTATGTCCTATATATGCTATTAAGATCTCAGCTATTTAGGAATCTAGATGTAACTTCGCAAATGTGCTTACTTTAGAAAGTTTGGTTGGCAAGCTGACTGCTTTTGAACTCTCTAACTATGATAATTTCACTGTCGGTAGCATTGGTAATGTTGAATCTACTTTTAAGTCACAGTTAGTTCTAAACAAGCCAATGAAAGAAAAAGAAAGATGCATCAATAAAAGTGAAATTGACAGTGACACTTCTGATGAAGAACTTGAAGATCTAGAAGCTCTTATGGCTAGAAGACTGAGAAGGGGAAAAGGAAAGTATAAAGGTAAACTCCCTATTATATGTTTTACATGTAATAAAGTTGGTCATATAGCTGCTAGATGTCCTAAAAAGAAAAATAAAGATGAAGAAAGAAAAAGCAAACACAAAGACATAAGAGACGACAAAAACTACCAAAGGTCCAAAGACTACAAAGGAAAAGGTAAGAAATCTTGTTACATTGCTGAAGAAGAAACTGACACTGATAGTGATGATTTTGAAATTGAGGTAGTCTATGTTTCAATGAAAGATGAATTTGATGAGGATGAGAAAACTACATTGATTTCCTATGTGAACAAGAATGACAAATGGATTATTGACAGTGGTTTTTCACATCACATGACTGGTGACAAGAGTAAGTTTGTGACCTTACATCATTACAGAGGTAAAAGTGTAACATTTGGTAATGATGCACCATGTCTTGTTAGAGGAAAAGGTTTGATTAAACTGACTGATAAGATATCTTGTGAAAATGCATATTGGGTTGAAGGTTTAAATTATAATTTGTTAAGTGTTGCTCAACTCAACAGAACTGGTTACCGAGTGGAATTTCATCACAAGAAAGCTAAAATATTTGATGCTATTGGTGAACTAATTGGAAGTGGAGAACAGACTAGCAGTAATTTGTTCTCTATTGACCTATCTGAAGAAAAATGTATGATTGCACAACTTGATGACATTTGGTTATGGCATAACAGGTTGTGTCATGTTAACTCTGATAATCTGGTAGAAATAAGTAAGAACAAAAAAGTAAGATGTCTACCTAGATTGAAGAAACCTGAGAATGTGATGTGCAAGGAATGTCAGTTAGGAAAAATGACAAAGTCAAGTTTTAAGAGCAAATCCTTTACTTCTAAAAATATTTTAGATTTGGTTCATACTGGCCTTTATGAACCTATGGGTGTACAAAGTTACAGTGGTGCTAGATATTTTATCTTGATTGTTGATGATCATACCAGGATGATGCATGTAATGTTTCTAAAAGAAAAATCTAAAGCTTTTCAATTCTTTAAGTGGTATTTGGCTAAGGTTGAGAAGGAGACAAGTAGGAATCTGAAATGTCTTAGATCTGACCGAGGTGGAGAATTTATATCAAATGAATTCAATATGTTTTGCAATGAAAGAGGAATTAAAAGATAGATGTTTGCACCTAGGACACCTCCACAGAATGGTATAGTAGAGAGAAGAAACAGATCTATCTTGGATTGTGCAAGGACATTGTTGATTGAAAATAATGTGGAACAAAAATACTGGAAAGAAGCTATAAGCACTGCTATCTACACTCTTAACCAAGTACAAATTAGGAAAGGTACAAATCTGACACCCTATGAACTATGGCATGGACATGCACCGAGTGTTAAATACCTTAGAATCTTTAGAAGTAAGTGCTATATATTAAAAGGTGATAGAAATGGAAAGTTTGATGCTAAAAGTGATGAAGGTATATTCCTAGAGTATTCCACAAAAAGTAAAGCTTATAAGTGTTTAAACTCTAACACTAACAAAATTGTGGAAAGTGAGAATGTCAAAGTTGATGAGTATGTAGAAAGAAATGAAGCTAACAACAAAAGAGAACTAGAAGATTATAGATCTTTTGTGTATATTGAGGAAGAAGAAGAGGCAAGTAACAGACTTGCACCTAATACCAAGTCTCGGGTAAGCAATGTCGAGCGACAGAAAGATGTTGCCAAGCATCAGAAAAATAGTGCTGAGAGAGAACAAGAACATGCCGAACGAAAAGATAATGCTGCCGAGTATCATGAAGAGATTGTCGAGCATTCAGAAGTTGAATCTGACAATCTTGTTGAGGAACCTGATGAAATAGAGGAGAGAAGAGCTGAACTTGTTTTGGCAAAATATGTAAGAAGACATCACAAGCCTGAATAGATAATTGGAGATAAAAATACAGGAATTAAGACCAAAAGTAAGACAAAGGATCCAACATGTTTATTGTGTGAATTTGAACCCAAGTCAACCAGAGAGGCATTAGAAAATGAAGACTAGATACAAGCAATGAATGAAGAAATTGACCAGATAGAGAAGAATGATACTTGGACTCTGGTGTCGAGACCTGAAAACAAAAATGTTATAGGAACAAAGTGGGTGTTTCAGAACAAGATGAATGAAAATGGTGAAATAACTAGGAACAAAACTAGGCTAGTATGTAAAGGCTACGCACAAGAAGAAGGAATAGATTATGGGGAGACATTTGCCCCTGTAGCTAGACTAGAAGGAGTAAGAACTCTGCTTGCATATGATGCTTATAAAGATTTTAAGGTATATCAAATGGATGTCAAGTCTACATTTTTAAATGGTATACTAGAAGAAGAAGTTTACATTGAACAATCAGAAGATTTTATTGATCCAAACAGAAGACACGTGGTATGCAAATCGAATAAAACATTATATGGATTGAAACAAGCTCCCAGAGCATGGTATGAGAGGTTACATAACTACTTGATATAGATCAAATTTTCAAGAACAAATGACAAGCAATCTGTACATGAAAGATGAAGAAGGTAAAGGTATCCTGTTGGCAAAAAATTTTGTGGATGACATTATTTTTGGTGGACAAGATGCTTTGTGTAAAAGATTTTCAAAAGAAATGCAAACTAAATTTGAAATGAGAATGTTTGGTGAGATCAAATTCTTTGTTGGTTTACAAGTATATCAGATGAAGAAAATAATTTTCATTACATAGTCTAAGTATGTTAATGAGATACTGAAAAATTTTGGGATGGAAGATTCTAGACCAGTGAGTACTCCTATGGTTACTGGATAAAAGTTATCTAAGAATGATGATGTTGTAGAAGTGAACCAGACTTTGTATAGATCCATGATTGGAAAATTACAGTATGTTGTACATAGTAGACTAGATATTGCACTAGTTGTTGGGATTGTTGCAAAATTCTCTGCCAATCCTAAGGAAACACACATGATGGCTATGAAAATAATTATGAGATATTTGAAAGGAACTACTGATTATAGACTATATTACAAGAAGGATGAAAAATTTGAACTAAGAGTATATACAGATGCTGATTGGGCAGAAAATGTAGATAACAGAAAGAGTACTAGTGGTGGAGCTTTCTTTCTTAGACAAAGATTAGTCTCCTAGACAAGCAAGAAATAAAATTACATTTCCCAATCTACTGTCGAGGCCGAGTATGTTGCTGCTGCAGTCAACTGTTCAAATTTGGTATGGATAAAATAATTGTTGGTAGGCATGAAAGAAGAAATCATTGAACCTGTTGTTATTTTCTGTGACAACACAAGTGTTATCAATATTTTTAAGAATCCAGTGATGCATACTAAGACCAAGCACATAGCAATCAAGTATCACTACTTGAGAGAACTAGTACAAGATAAAGAAGTCCGAATGGAATATGTGAATACAAAGGAACAATTAGCAGACATATTCACTAAAGCTTTACCGAGAGAAGCTCATGAGTACTTGAGAAGTCAATTAGGGGTCATTCCCCTAATTGAGGCTGCCTAGTCAAGCTAGGAGCACTGCATCAAATGTGCTATAGCAGAATATTTGACAAATTGATGCAGGAGATTGTCAGACTTTAGGACTGGCCTAGAGTTGTGAAGAAGAGCAAAGATAAGGAATCATTCATAAGCAAAATGACAGAGGGAGAAATACTGAGCTACACAGATAATATCTACATCTGATGGATGTATGTTTTAGTTGCTGCTTTGGCATTTTTGTCAAAGAGGGAGATGAACTGAGATGATATAATAACACATGACATTGAAAAGGAGATGACGAACTAAAATGAAGGATCAAGATAGAGGGAGATCTGAATATTTCTGACGGTCACAGAAGTGAGGCTTATAGATTTTGAATCAGAATGAAGCTAAGGATATTACAAATTTTTCTAATAGACAGATAAATTTTTGGATTGGTTGGTAATCCATGTGTTATTCAAGTGATATCATATGGTGTTGTCATCAATGCCAAAGAGAGAGATTGTTGGAAAGTGCAATTGAAACAATTTTTGTATTGTCATTGATGTCAAACCTTAACTGGTAAGATTGTTGCTACTTAGGAAAGTACTATATCTACTGTAGTGAAGGATTGGGGCAAGGTTGGTAACAATAGCACCTAAAGAAAGGTTGAGTTATCTTGATACTACAAAGTGTACTTGACTATGTTGTACAATGATGAGAGAATGTATTATTTATCTTAGTAAGATTGAAGACTAAACTGGTAGGCTTGACTGAGCAAAGATGGAGAAATCATGTTTAAGTCGAGTGATGTTAGTGTCGACCAGGTCAGTGTATGCCGAGAAAAATTCTAGTGTTGACCGAACATCAGTAAATTGCCGAGAAAGACAGTATAAGTCGAGGAAACATTTTTAATGATGACCGAGCTTTCTACATGAAGACCGAGTAGTTGATCACAGTATTGACTGAGCATCAACATTTTTATATTTGAAAAGAATTCAGATTTGGAGCCGACATTGTTGAATTCTTGGATTATGTAAAATGTGTTGACTTTATTTATTGATTGTTTGAAGGCATTGAATGCACTAAAAAATATTTTATTGTAAATCTTTAAGAGATTTGAGAAGATTCTAGAAAAGGAGCCAAAGAACATAAAGCAGGTAGATTCAATGAATCTGACCTAACCCTAAGATTTACGAATGAGATTGAGTGGCAAAAGATGAGTTAACCTAATTGAGGAAAGTATTAAAGGAACCTGAGCATTAGATGCATATGCATGGGTGGAAAAGAGAATGCTAGAAGATCAGTAAAATTTTATTGACTGTATAAGCAGAAAAGGCTGAAGGAGAAGTGTGGTGGTTGCTTGAAAAAAAGTTCTGAGCAAATCAGAGATGGAAATGACAAAGTTTCAAAGTCAATAAACCAGCATTAGTGTATAGAATCAGATTTGATATTTGCAAAGTGAGTTGTATGTTTTTCAAATCAATACAGTTGCTACTTTCTAACCATTGTAATAGTCAAAATAATTTTAACAAAGGTTGACCTAACAGTCATATGTTAAATCCTTTGAACAAGGTTGCATTATAATGGAGTGTATGTAAGTCCTGTAACAAGGCTCACTTTTAACAGGGTGATTGAAATCCTTTAACTGGGTCACACCTAACAGTATGTATTGTAACCTTTGACAGGGTTGACTTTTAACCGAGCTCACTTCAGAAGAGTGAAAATAATAGTAGCATGTTACAAAGTGGTTTTTCCCATATTGGGTTTCCACTATAAATCCTAGTGTCAATACTTGTGTTAATATTTTGGTTTGAACATTTCTGTGTTTTACAAGTTAGATACAGATGGGTAGTGGACTGCAATGTTATATGTTTCTATTATTGAATCAGTGATGACCGAGTTGGTTTTAGTTGTTAGATCTGATTTAAAGAAAAGTTTTTAAGTTTGTTTTATACATCAAGACCTGAGAACAACTGATTCACCCCCCCTCTTTGTTGTTCTAAATCATATTAACAGCTATTGCTTAGCTTATTTTCACAATTTGTGAAGCTAGTGGCCCCGTGGATGGTAATGTTTGTTGCTTAATTTTAAGGAGTGTCTTAAATGTTATTTTTAAGTCAAATTTTTAGTTATGTTGCAAATAAATCTGAAAACAAAATTGTAAGCAAATCAAAAGGAGTTGAAAAAAAAATGGCAAAGATATGTGGCCCCCTTTTTTCCTATAGCTAATTTTTTGCTAAAAAATATATGCTCTACAAAAACAAGAAAATATTCTAAATTTTTATTTTTTCACAATTTTTATTTTACATGGGCACACTAAACTGCTTAAATTTAAGCAGAAAATTTATTTAATGCGCATGGGGACATGATATAAGATTGAATAAAAAACAACCGAATTTTTTTTTTTTTTTTCGGAAGCAAAGCCCCCACAAATAATCTATCAGCTAAATTAATAGAAGGAAGTTTTTCTACAAAATACATAAAATACAAATTCAGAAGATCCTAATATAATATTCAAACATTAGACTTGCAAATCATTTGTATGTATTTTTTTAATTAGCATAATCATGTTAGAAACTCAAATGAACTTTGGTTTATCCTTCTTCCTACTTTGCAGACTACTTTATTAAGATATCTGCAGATTTGACCATTATAAGTATGTCGGTGAACTTTTTAATAAGGGGAGACGATTTATAAAATGGTATGCACGGACAAGACACAAATAACAACACCCACATTTGCTTCGTAGTTTCCATGTTGTTTCATTTATGTCTTATTTGAAAAATTGAAGAAGATTGTTGTTTGTAGTAATCTTCACAATTGACTTTTGACCGGTGAAAATAAATGAGAGGCAGATTCTTTACTTTGAACTGGATGTTTGCCTGTGACACACAAGAATGCATAAATCTGTCAAAGAGACTTTTATATTAATCTTCATTTATTACATTAAAAAATTGCTTCGTGATTTCCCCGATCTTTCCTTTAGACGTTTCGACAATGACTGCTTTGAAAAATGAAATCCATCCACCACACTTGGCTCACATTACATATGATGTTTTTTCTACCTTTCTTCGCCCTTGCGGAATTACTCTGGGTTTGAACGATCAAATCATTTGCCACGACGAATGTAGATAAATCAATGCGACTCAGACTTTGTTGTAATCTTCGCTGAATTGAATGGTTACCATGTTTGCCGTATTAGAAGGGTTGAGTTCAGATTGAACATGTGACAGTGGTACCATGTGACAGTGGTACGCAGCACCCAAACTGTACCATTTATTGTAATTAATAAATAATTACATGAAATTGGAGAGTTTCGGTGCAAACTTAAATGATGAGAATCCATGCATCACACAGACAACATCTTTGAACGGGGATCAAGTACGCCAGTCTGCAATGAGGTATTTTTGCACATGTCCTCTTCTTACTCTCGTATTCTTCACTCTCTCATTTCTCACTCTTGCCCTCTCTCTCAACACCACACAAGTTGAAGTTATGAAAAATATCTGCAATTATTGTGATCCCAGATCCGACCCATGCCAATGGGATGGTGTAAGTTGCAGTGAAAACGGGGGTGATGATGTTGTGGGACTTGACTTCTCTGGTGGTGGTGGTTATATTCGCAACAGTGGTATTTGGCAGTATGTGTGTCAGCTGCCAGCCCTTCAACTTCTCGATCTTAGTAACAACGAAGTGGATGGCCCAATCCCTCACTGTGTCGGCAACTTTGCCAATTTGACAACTCTGCGTCTCTCTTCCAATAGTTTGTCAGAATCTATTCCTCCGCAATTGTTATCTTTGAGCAATCTACAAGTCCTTGATCTCAGCAACAATCAATTGACAGGATGCATTCCTGCCCAATTGTTATCATTAAACAGTCTGGAGGATCTGGACCTTTCCATTAATAGTCTCTCTGGAGAGATACCTCAGAATTTCTCATCAAATTTGTTTAGGTTAAACATGGAATATAACTACTTGAGAGGAACCATACCTTCTGCAATTTCAAATGCCCGAAATTTGACACACCTGATAATGAGTTACAACTTCCTAAACGGCTCAATTCCAGGGCAGCTAGGAAGTTGTACTCAACTCAAGTCGCTTAGGCTGGAGAACAATAGATTGAGAGGTCCATTGAACCATGTGCTGCCTAAACTTCTACAGTTGACGAATTTGTCCGTCAAATAATATGTTTGAGGGAAGTATTCTACACGACCTCTCAAATTTATCTAATTTGACTTATGTGGATTTGAGTGGCAATCTATTATCCGGCAACATATCCTCCAAAATTTTCAATCTTAAGCACTTGACTACTTTTTATTTACAGAAAAATTATCTAACAGGAATCATCCCATTGAATATACAAAATGGGAAGCTCCTGCAGGAGCTCAGATTGGGAAGAAACAACCTTACAGGAACAATTCCATTAGGAATTGGCAACCTTCCCACGCTTGGTAAGTTTGAGACGCCGTACAGTACTCTGGATCTGAGCCACAATTCCTTAACAGGCAAGATTCCTATTACTCTGTGCAACCTGAGATTTATATACTCTTTGGATTTTTCCAACAACATGTTGACAGGTGAAATTCCAAAGGCTTTAGGGGATTTGACTCATCTTTACGAGATGGACCTGTCAAACAACAAATTAACAGGTGAAATTTCAGAGGCTCTAGGGAACATGAGTCAGCTTTACAGGTTGGACCTGTCAAACAACCAATTAACAGGTGAAATTCCAGAGGCTTTAGGGCATATGTCTCATCTTTACCAGTTGGACCTGTCAAACAACAAATTAACAGGTGAAATTCCAGAGGCTTTAAGGAATATCATGTACCTTAATTGGTTGGACCTGTCAAAAAACAAATTAACAGGTGAAATTCCAAAGGCTTTAGGGTATATGAATTGGCTTGACCTGTTGGACCTGTCAAACAACAAATTAACAGGTGAAATTCCACAGTCTTTAAAAGGAATCAGGTATTTGAACCTAACAAACAATGAATTAGTATACAGAATTCCAACGACAACAGGAAGAAGGCATTCCACATTCGATTCCAGATTCAAAATATTGGGTGCAGTAGGTGCTGTTGCTCTTTTTACAATTTGTTGTCTAGTTTTGGGAATCCTATGGAAAAGGAACTTGCATAACAGTAGAGCAGAATTTAAACAAACTATTCGTAAAATCCTTGAAAAACTGGAGCATCCACGGATCTCACATGAGGAGCTTCTTGCAGCAACAAATAGATTTCACAACTCCAATCTACTATCAACAAACAGCTTTGGATCAGTGTACAAAGGATTTTTGCATGATGGTACACGTGTTGCCGTGAAGGTTCTCAATTTAATGCATGAGCAGTCAGAAAAGATTTTCAGAGCAGAATGCAGAGTGTTGCAGAAGGCTCGACACAGGAACCTTGCTAAAATCATAACGACATGTTCCACTCCTCACTTCAAAGCTTTAGTCTTTGAATATTTTTCCAATGGAAGTTTGGACAAGCATTTGTATCTACACAGTTGTAGATTGGGACTGGGAAAACTGCTGAGCATAGCCATAGATATAGCCCATGCCGCGGAATATCTTCATTATGATTGCTTCGTGCAGATAGTGCACTGTGACATTAAACCAAGCAATGTTCTTTTAGATGAAAGCATGACAGCTCATCTTTCAGATTATGGCATATCCAGATTGATGGGAAGAGTCGCCGCCAATTCAGTAACTTCAACAATAGATTTAAAAGGCTCAGTGGGCTACATTGCACCAGGTATGGTTTGTCAATTGTCTTTCTTTTTTGAAAAAATAATGATTTCCCTGTTAGAACAGAGTAAACAACTATTATCAATGACATGTCTGCAGATTATGGATTGAATGGCATGATTTCTCCAAGGGGAGATGTTTATAGTTATGGCATTTTGTTATTGGAAATGCTAACAAGGAGGCAACCGACTGATAATATGTTTGATGGTGATCTGAACCTGCATAATTGGGTGAAAAGGGCATTTCCAGACAGGGCATTTGAGGTAATTGATAAGAGCTTGTTAATGGAAAGGGCTGCCAAAGAAACAGAAGAATGTCTCATTTCATTGATGCGTCTTGGTTTGCTGTGTTCAACTGATTCACCTGAAGCTAGGCCCAACATGAGAGAGGTGTCCAATCTATTGAAGATCATTCAACAGGATTTCACCACAGACGCTTCTTCTTCCATCAAATTAAAGCCCACAATATCCAATTTAGTTCGTGACAAAGGTGAAATAACTAATTGTGAAGAGGCATCAGATACCCAAAGTTCTTCATTTTAGTATACACTGACTAAATCAAGGGTTGCATCCACGGAAGTCTTGAAAATTTAGAACAGTAGATCATGTTATTGTAAATTATAGGCCATGACTTATGTTTATTGTTAGATTTGGGTTTTCTAAATAAAGAATGGGGTACCAAACGTAGATTTTAGTCTTCATCATATGAAGACTAGTTTTTTTGCAAAGCCTTGAATTCTTGTATGTTCCTTTTATGATCTGTGAAGCAATCTCTTTGATTGAAGCGAAGAACAAGACAAGGAGCCTCCTGCGGTAATAGCCTGGGAACAGTTTGAAGTTGGGTGAAAAGAAGAGAGCAAACTGTTTTGTTTCCTAAGAGCGTAAAAGAGTTGTAGCTCTGTCCGTCTCCTTCTCTATATATGAATGAAAAACAGAAGTTCTGTGTTGTCTGTAAACAATTTTTTATAAATTTGAAATCACAAATATATAGAGTTTATCTTCTGCTTTTCATTATTCTCTGTTATTTTCTTTTCTTCTTATTTTCTTTCCTCTGCATCTTGCCTTTATCTTGTATCAGAGTTTTCATCTACTAAAGCAGTTCATTCAAGAATTGATTTAAGCTTCTGCAAATTCCATACCTGACGAACAAGTGGAACTGCTAGTGTTAATATCTTATTTTAAATTCTGGTAATTTAGGGAAATGAATGTGATTTGATTATTAATTAATTGGACTTTAAATAAATATATTTAAAAGTTAATTATAAGATAAACAATTGGTTAACTGAAATATGGACGGTTAATAATTTATTTAGCTATTTCAATGGAATTAATTAATGTATTATATTGTAAGTTTTAAATTAGATTTTATTTATATATTTCAAGATTTTTTAATTAATATATTTTTTGAGTTCTATAAATTAGTTTGATAGGATTATTATATGATCTTGTCTATTCAAAATTATATCTATAGTAGAATGTATGATCTTGTTTTTTGAAAGTGTTCTTTGATTGTTCTTAATGTTCTTAAATAATTGCTATAAGAAATCCTCTTGTGAGTATTAGTGGGTCATATAATTAAATAAGGAACAGTATAAGTTCAATTCAAAATGTTTGCACTTAACTAACCAGCAACAGTGGCTCTAGTGCAAACCTTCAAACATTAAGAGTCCAATACAAAACAAATTTTTTACACAGATTTTCTAGCCTTAATTCAATTTACATTCACTGACTATAATTGCAACAAAGAAACAAAATCAAAATTAAATATGCCAAATATAATTGCATTCATGGCACTTCAATTGCCTCCCTTTCTCAATGCTTATATTTAACTTTCTCACTCTTTTCTACATCAAAAGTTACAGCCTTTTGTTTTTCATTTCTTTGCTTGTTCACGAGGATAATTACATACCACTCTTTCACAAGTAGTACAGTTGGACACATTAAATGGTTGCTTAGGGCTTGTGAGAGGTGAAATAAAATGGAACGAAACGGAGAATAATTAATAGGAATCAAAATATTTTGATTGAGCTTAAGAACAATTTGCATCAAAACAACATAAATGAAATCATAACGTTAAACCAATGCATATCATCATTACGGATGGAGAGGATAGGCACAATGTTTTGGAATGTTTTTTTGCTAAGTTTTGCACCATCTACACATTTGAGATGGTGAAAATGGAGGTTTAAGTTTCAGTTTATTGAATTTTTGAACAGTGGAAATCTAATATTTGGATCTAGATGTGAGAATTAGGCGACAAAAGCTATATGTTTATTTTACAGCTGTTACCAACCAAGCGATGATGCCTTTCTTCTAAATTGTAAATTTCCAAGTAACGGCAAGCAGACCGATTTTCTAAGTTTTCTCAGTTTTTCTTCCCCAAGTCATGTCAACTTTTTGTTATGTTCAAGTTTTATTATTATCATTCTATGCCGCTCCTGTCATGTTAACTTCTTTTCTTATTCACTGAGTAGGACTAATGAAGTTGGGCACTCATTTAGTGGCAGGCAATATCTTTAAAGAAAGATATCTTGACAGTCCATCCATTTTCTCGTGTTCCATGACTACTTTGAGGTAGGCCATTTTTGTTCTTTTTTCTTCATCATCTATACTTTTCCTAATATTCTTTTCCATATTTTTCTTTCTTTTATCGTCTAGCCCATCTTCACATGGGGTGCAGAACTCAAACTTTGGTTTTTTTAAAGAGTAATTAGATTAAAGTTAATAAACAATTGTACAATAAAAATAACATATTTCTACAATAAAAGGAATAAGCTTTAACAAAAGTTCT
Source organism: Chamaecyparis obtusa (assembly GCA_027943335.1). NCBI lineage: Eukaryota > Viridiplantae > Streptophyta > Pinopsida > Cupressales > Cupressaceae > Chamaecyparis > Chamaecyparis obtusa. The sequence continues at coordinate 1,002,385 of BSBK01000508.1, read as the reverse complement.
AGTTTGGAGGAAAAATTGTCAATGAGGTAAATGAATATAAGTATTTTGTAATTGATTTCAGCAACATTGTTAGTAGGAAGGCTTCTAGGGGAAAAACAACTTTGAGGGGTTTGAAAGGCTTGTAGGGAAAAAAGATTTGAAAGGCTTGTAGGGTTCAAAAAGCTTGTAGGAAAAAAAAAGAACATTGAGGGGTTCGAATGGTTTGTTGAGAAAAAATAACTTTGAGGGGTTTATATGCCTTTGAGCAAGCAATATGTTTGAGGCAAAGTGGAAGAAAATACAAAGAATTCAAAAACATAAGTCTAGAATATAAGTTTCAATCCCTTATGAGAATTTTCTATCTGAAATAGAGGTTGTTCCTATGAAAGCCAATGTTATGATCCATCTCATAAGTTATTTTAAAATAATTGATCAGATGGAAGCAAAGAAATGGCTTAAGGTTGTCTTCAACAAACTTCTAAGTAAGAGAAATAAGTCACGGATGAAGCAAAAAGTTAAGTGAATGAGCAAGTAGAGTACTTATTGGAATAGATTTCAAGGCATTTATTATAGATAAATTTCAAAAAGTGAATGAGCAAGTAGAATACTTATTGGAATAGATTTCAATGCATTTGTTATAGATAAATTTTGAAAAACTATGAGCGAAGAATACTAGAAATATTTAGAAGTATTTACCTTAATAAATTTAACCCTACATGTGATCATTAACAAAAATCTTACATAGGGGCAAATAACCTTTGGAGAGAAGATTTTGATTGCTTAACTTGAACAAGCTCACGTCAACTCTAGTATGAAACTAGAAGGTGGATAAGGTCAAAAGAAGCATGGGAAGAGAGGGTTTATGACTCTTGCTCGTCTATGGTAGTGGAATTAGAAAAAATAATTATTGTTACAATGCTTAAAAGGACATCAAGGACAAATATGTTATTATTCTGGCTAATGTTACTTCTTCCAATTTATTTAACAAAGGGATAGTTGAAAATTTGGAAAACTTGTTATCCTTGTGAAAAAGCAAAGAAATGAAAAGAAAAAGGCATGATTCTACTTTCCCATGTCGGCAATTTTTGGTCTATTGATTTTTATATCGTTCTATGCATTTCTTCGCCTTATGCCCACATTATTCACCTATGCATCTTTTTGTTCCCTATGTGCCTCATTTTCCTTTCTTACCCGCTCTTTACCCAACCGTTACATTAACAATGCATTTTTTTCCAACGAAAAAGAAAAGCATTCCATGAAATCATATCTGGATGATAAAATATGTTCCTTTCAGTATGTTTCCACATTTAGCGTACATATCTATTGGGGTATTTGCCACTATAGCATATAATGTAAAACCACTTTCAACTATGCTTCTATACTCTCTTTCAAATTTTCCATTTGGATAAGATGTTGGTAACAGTTGGAGAATTTGGCTTTATATGCATGCTTAATCATTTTGCTTGGAGATTAGAAAAATGACACACCTAATCAAATTAAAATGAAAATAAAAGAAATTAGAAATAATTTTAGGTAATGTTGATTGCCAATACATCCTCTTGCATCGAACTCTCTTAAGTCAAATTAACATAAAGAATATGAAATCAAGTATTGATTAAACTAGACAAAACCGCATAAGCAATTATTTGCAATGATAGAATTGTGATAATTGTCATGTAGAAGGTAGACATGATAAGATTAGAATAAAATTTAGAAATAATCAAACTTGAAAGATTAAAGCTAAGACAAATGCATAAATTTTGATCTAAAATTTAGTGAAAGATTCAAACATTTATTAAGAAAAAAATAGAGAAAAAAAATAGAATATACCTAAACTCAAATACTTTTAAGAAAATATCACAACCATCCATATGGGTAAAAGCACAATAAATTGTCACCCTTTTACAAAGGAAAAGGCTAACAAAATCAAAGTTGTTCAACTTCAATAGTATAAAAATGACATTTATGTATGGAATTTGAAGATGATGTAAACTAATTAAATGTGATAAAATGTATGAATTTTACGATTATTATTTTTAATAATTTTTTGAATAAAAATTGATATGTTTTTTAAATTTTTAAAGACAATTTTTCAATTGCTGAAAAAATGCTAAAAATTAGGGGTCTAGTTCCCACCAAAAAATTATATGTAAATAAACATTTTTCACCTAATTTCAAAATATGTCATAGATGAGATATATAGTTGGTGCATGAAGAAATAAAAATTGGTTTGTGACCTATATTTTCTCTTTTATAACAATTCAAATTCCAACTCATTAAAATCGACAGTTTTCATCTCGCAACATATTTTTCATAACAAATCTATCCAAATCAAAAAAAGAAATATATATTCTTGAAGAGGACTCTCTCCTCTAGTGCACCATATCTTTTTCAAATTTATTTAATATGATTTACTATTTTTTTTCTTTTTTTGAACCAACATCTCCTTGATTGTTAAAATACCTACTTGCAATTTTTTTTAATTACAATAAACTATGTCTAATTAAAACGCTATAAAATCTATATGAGGATATTTTTTACTACGATCTCTACAAAAGAGTATTTTTTTATTTTAAAAAAGATATCATTAAAAAGATTAGGAGTTATTGAAATGCTACTTTTTTTAAATAATTTTATTTTTATGGTAATTGGACCCAAAGTGGTATAAAACATGCATTTAATAGACATTTCCAATTGGAAAAGTTAAAGAGCTTGTCTAACTTAGCTACAATGAATATAGCTAGACCATATGTTTGACCAAAATTAATTTTTAGTTAGAAATACTAAAATCCAACCATGTTGATAAGTTAGCCTAAAAGGTGACACCCGATTGTGCTTTTACCCATATCCATCATCCTAAGATCCAATCCAACCATCATACACCACTCACAATCATATCCTTAGATATACCATCCCACCCCATTCTTTCTATCTCTCATATATACTATGCACTCATTTCCTAAATCATTATATTATCCTCTTCGCCTCCATCTCTGCATCATCCTCCTTCTCTTTATCTTCTTCTAATCTTCATAAAATATTTCAACATCCATCCGAACTTTACAAATATTTTGATCTATTTCAAGATAAAATATGCATTCTTCCAACCCAACCCCATCCTCTCAAGCAAGTATCATCATCCCATCATTTGCTTCAATCCTAAAATCAAATTGGCATTTTGAACCAAAAATATATCCAAACATTGAAACATTCTTTAATTATTAACTAATCAATCAATCATTTAACCAATCAACCATTAATAGTTGATGCTTACGTAATTGTCTCTCATCCATGTCAACATATTCTATGTCTATATCTATTTTCTATGAAATGACATTTCTTCTTGTAGACCCACATCGTACATACACTAATGTTTGTAAAATGATCTCATATTAACATTTAACACACTTTCCACCTCTTAATTCATTAAAATAATTAATTTTACCCTAAATCTATTACTTAATCAAATTATAATCATCAAAACATATTTATCAATCAATTAATTTAAATTGAATCATTTCCCATCGAATGTTTAAATATTCAAATTTAAATCTAAATCATCTTCAATTAAATTAATTTAAATCTTAAATTACACCTCATGATTTAACTACCAATCAAAATAGTTAACTAAATTTAGCTAACTCAAGATTACAAATTAATTAATAAATCAAACAATTATTTATTCTCACATCTAGATCCAAAATTAGATTTCCACTGTTCAATTTCTTCTCAAAAATTCAAGAAACTGAAACTTAAACCTCCATTTTCACCATCCCAGATGTATGGATGCTACAAAACTTAGTAAAAAAATATTCCAAAACATTGTGCCTATCCTCTCCATCCATAATGATGATATGCATTGGTTTAACATTATGATTTCATTTATGTTATTTTGATGCAAATTGTTCTTAAGCTCAATCAAAATAGAGAATTTGTGATTTCATTTGAAATTTGATCCTATTAATTTATTCTCCTTTTCGTTCCATTTGATTTCACCTCTCACAAGCCCTAAGCAACTAGTTAATGTGTCCAATTGTACTAGTTGAGAAAGAGCGGTCTATAATTATTTGCCCAAGAAAGGTACTAAATTTCAAAAACTTTTCCAATAGTATATCTAACAATTGACATGACTAACAACATGATTGAAGGAACTTAAAAATATCTCCATTCATTATATAGAAAATGATTACAAATGCTTTCCTGAATAGACAATACAAAATGGACATCACTGTTAATAATAATAATATTATGGAAAATGATTATAAGCAAATTTATTTAATTTGCTGACTTTTGGCAATAGTTCGCATGAAAATTAGTTTATAATGATAATTCTAGATGTTATCAGTGCTTTGGAGTTGGAAAAGTAAAAACTGGAGAAATATGAGGTCCCCAATTCTGACATTTGACTCCAACATTGACCCCTCAAAAAATTAAATAACAAGAAAATGAGATATTCATCTCAGATATGGTTTCAGATTCGAGACTATTTTACCACACCTTTTTCACCAATTGGCTAACTGCACTATTTTATTCATTAATTATTTAAAGTTCTCAATTTGCTATAAAAAAATGTAGCTAAATGGCATATATTTTACAATATTTATGAGGATTAAAATGACTTTATTTTCAAATTAACAAATAATATTTCTATGTCATTTCACAATTTCTATTAAATTTTTAGCTAATATTTTTCTGGATTAGATTTTTATGACCCTTGTTTCGTATTTTCTTTCATACTCTAATGATGGATCATAGAGTTTGATGCAAAATGTTGGTAACAAGAACCTGCACAATCAAATACAGAAAATTATTAACTAAAATAACACTTCTTGTGTTTCTATATTATTATCAGGAAAATATGACTTAGATTGTTAAGGTGGTGGAACCCAAATGGGAAAGGGACAACCCATCATGCATTTTGATGGTGGCGGTACACTTGTCATATTTACTACTATTTAAGCTATTGATTAAGAGGAACCCCTTAATAATAACATCAACTTGTCATGTAGGGTCAATTAAGATGCCCCTAAAAGAGATGCCATTAATCGACATTGATACTATTTCGATGGCATTTGGCCACGAGTCACTAAAGACAAATTTTGAAATGAAAATTATTATTATAAACTAATTGGTAATTATCCCACATTTAAATTATTTTCTGGATAATAATTATTATTAACTAAAGATAATAATAATTATGTATTTTATAATATAGAAACACAAGAAGTGTTCTGCCCTATAAAATTTTCTCTTATCAAAATGAAAATAACTTTAAAACCCACTCACCTTCAGAGGGTTCTCACAAATAATGAAGCTCAAAATGGGAACTATCTAGGGCCAATGCATGTCGTCGTCCTTCCATTGAGTACAATTTCAAAGCTTGCTTAATCACCTTACTGGTAGTGGCATTTGAATCTAGAATAACCTTGAGAGGACTAGCATCAGAACTTTATTTGAATTGCCATTTCTGACCAAGTATTATCAATTGTTGTAGCAACACAACTTTTACAGTAGGAAGAGAGAGTCTAAAAAATCTTTTGCTTGTTCAAAGGAATTCTATCAGAGAATACTCTTGTGGCCATTAAAAAGTCCAAGCAAGTATAAATCTAGAGGATGATCATGAGTTTTAAATAAATCATAGAAACATAGTGAAATCGTTAGGGTGTTGCATTCAAACTAAATTCTCATTGCTAGTATTTGAATATGTTCCAAATGGAACACTATTTCAATATTTGCACTCCAAAGAGGAGCCTTTGTCATATCTATATTTTGGAGCATCTCAACCCGTTTTCCACTGGAATTTAAAATCGTCTAATATTCTTCTGAATGAGGGACTTTCTCCCAAACTTGCAGACTTTGGGATTTCTCATCTCATCTCTACTTCCAATAACACACATGTGACCACTAATAATATAAAGGGCAGATGGGGTTACTTGGATCCCAAACTTTTCGACTCATCGAAAAAAGTGATGTCTACAATTTTGGTGTAGTCTTGGTTGAGCTTTTGACAACTTTGAAACCCATCTGCATAGAAATGGATAGCAACGAGATGAGTTTATCTAGTCTTTTTCTATCTAGGTTCAACCACAATTGTCTGATAGAAATCTTAAAGATGACAAAGTATTGGACCACCATGCATATATTTTTTTTGTCATCTAATATTTCTATCAAACAATTGTGGTTGAACATAGATAGAAAAAAAACTAGATAAACTCATCTCGTTATTGTCCCTTTCTATGCAGATAGGTTTTAGAGTTGTCAAAAGCTCAACCAAGACCACCAAAATTGTACACATCACTTTTTTTGGCGAGTTGAAAAGTTTGGAAGTACTCAAGATCCAAGTAACCATGTGCCCTACATATTATTAGTGGTCACATGTGTGTTATTGGAAGCAAAGGTGAGATGAGAAATCCCAAAGTTTGCAAGTTTGGGAGAACGCCTCTCATTCAGAAGAATATTAGACGATTTTACACAGGTGGAAAATAGGTTGAGATGCTTCAAAATGTAGATATGATAAAGACTCCTCTTTGGAGTGCAAATGTTGAAATAGTGTTCCATTTGGAACATATTTAGATACCAACAATGGGAATTTAGTTTGAATGCAACACCCTAACAATTTCACTATGTTTCTATGATTTATTTGGAATCATGGTCATCCTCTAGATTTATAGCTTGCTTGGACTTTTTAATGGCCACAAGAGTATCATCTAACGGAATTCCTTTGAATACAGTTCCAAAGCCACCACTTCCCAACACCATTTCATTTGAATAAGTTTTAGAATCTCTTGCCAATTTTTTGCAGAAAAAAAATTTAGGCTTTCTCTTCCCATTGTAAAAATTATGTGTTGCTGCAACAACTGATAATACTTGTCCTCTACATGTTTCAAGTGGTGCTTCCTTAGCCAAGTACTGTTATCAACACCGGAACTTTGTTTGAATTACCATTTTTGACCTGTATGAGGGTGTAATTTCAAGTCAAAGAAAACACTTCTAAAATAGATACAATGTTATAGGTTTCATTTACCAATCAAATCTGATAGCTATGAGAATACACTGAAGACTTCCTTCCAAATCTCCTCATCCATTTTTCACTACAAGGTTATGCCATTAAGAGTAAGGATGGGATAAACTTTAAGATTAATGAATGCATCAATCTCCTTTCAGCAGACCAATGCATGCTAAACACTAAAAACTAAGACCAATTACGTGTCTTCTCTAGATCTAATTGCTTGAACATATCATGCAATCTAATTCATAGAAAATTAATATTTCAAATTAAATTAATTTCTCATCAAACAATCAAGAACAGATCTACAGGAATTTAAATGGACCCAAATATAGCAGAAAGCACAATATAACCATAAATATTGAAATTAAATATAATGAGCCATGACCTAAAAGGTAATTCTTGTAGATCCAAATATTGCAGAAAGCACAATATATCCATAAATATTGTAATTTAATATAGATAAGCCACGACCTAAAAGGCATATTAAACCTGAATATACATATTCCAAATTGAAGTGTAAAACCTAAACGTTATTTGTTGCCAAAATCCTAGGCCAAACAAATCAAGCCAAGGGAATTCTAAAAAAAATTATGCAACAACAAAGGTCAAACGCAAAATTTCAAGAAAAATGCAAGGCCAAATCTGGCACATCAGAGAAACAAAAGAAATGATACCCACACATCAAACTTGTGTCCAAATCAGCCAAATTCAAAACCTAACTATATTTGTTCTTAACAGCTAAAGCTCAACGGTAAATCAGGGTACCCAAACCATGATCTTTAATACATAAAACCATTTTCCTCTTTGAGAAATCTGCCAAACCAAATACAATCAGTGAATTTCTACTCATAGCCACAACTTGGACATTTGAATGACTCAGCAAGCTGAATGGTAAGAGCTGACTCAACACTTTGAAAAACCTCAGTGATGAACTTGCTTATAATTCAGCAAAGCATTTAACTATACTCTAGCTAACTCAAACTTATTCTAAAGTCCACAACTATCCTGAAATTCAACAATAAGTTTGCATACGGACATGTCCCTCGAGTTTCCCGGTCATCCCCATCCCCATGGAAACAACTGTCTACCCAGGGATGCCCAGCTTTACCCACACAGCAGTTACAATTTTTTATTAAAACTCAGTCAAATATTTTGCAATGGATTTGTAATCAATTTGGGAATTCGACTCCTTTATTAAGGAATAGAACAGTGAAATATTTGACTGCGTTTGTTAAAGCTATGTCCATACACCACTGCCTGGCATAAACTGCTATTCCCATCATTACCATAATACTATGAATATGGTGCCATCATGGCTGAAAGTTGAAACCAAAAACTCATACAATGTGACAGTAAAGGTCCATAAACCCAGTAATAATGTTAGCCTCTGATTGTTTACCATATTTTCTAGTTCATTCATATAAAGCTGCAATTTGTGTGTGGTTAAAGGGGCTTTGTATAAATCTGAAGCAACGTGTCTCATCACTAATGGAGAAATATAGGCATTTTAATGTCAATGATATTGCATTACCAAAGTACAGTAATACCATTGTTTTCAGTTGTATAAACATTTAAAACCTTACTTCAGTCAAAAGTTAACTGATTCAGAGGAAGAGAAATGCATGGTTACTAATTTAATAAAATACAAAATTGAGAAACGTGCCATGAACTAAGGAATTTATTGTTTTCAAAAAATTTATATTTTTTTGTTTTGTAGTTATAGTGTTTCAGCCTTTTATTGTATATGCACATTGACAATGAAAATTGTCAAATGAGGACGAAAAAACTATGTTAGTTGTATGTTATGTGAATTCACAACTCAATTCAAATGTTATGTAATAAGGTTATATAATAAAAATGGTGAATGTTTTGTCATATAAATATTTGAAATTTTGTGATATTGCTATCAGAAATCAATTGTGTAGTTTTTGAGTCAAACTCATTGACCTATGTTTTATGAGTAGTGGTTCATAAGAACCCATCTCTTCCCAGGAGGTCACCCATCCCAGTACTACTGCAGCTCAAGCATGCTTAGCTAAAGAGTCTCTTCCATGGTTAAGCCCACTTTGCTTGCAACTCCATTTGCAGAACCTTCAACAAGTGTTGTGCCTTATGAACCATTCATTAAAAAGCCCCTAAAGCTCATCAATTGATAAATAGAAAATGTGGAAAATATCTCCTACTTACTATTTGAAATTTCTCATATTTTTTTAAATCTCCCTAATTTTTAACTGCCATCCCCTATCATCCTCCCAAAAAAAGGCCTCCATCACATGCCACTCCATCCTGAAAACACCGTAGAAAATAAATTATTATCATTTTCTTGGATAGTGTTTGGTGGCTTCAAAAGAACTTGTAATTTGCTCGTAGATATGAATCCTTAACGAAAAATACAAACCACGGTCTCTGTGCAACCCAAACTCATACAATATTTAAACTTAGCCCAAACTAGGCAGCCCACAACATATTTTGATTGGAAGAAAAGCAGTGATAAAACTCAGCAAAGAGTTGATTATAAAGCCTTTAACTCAAACTAATTGCTAAATTACAGATTAGTTCAGAAACCTTTGTATGGTTATGAAAATGAATCGACTACAATTTATCTTAAAATGGGTTTTTGTAGAATTAACGAATTCAGAAATAAAATCAGAAATACAAAATTAAAGAGCAGAATCCAAATAAACGCAGAACACACAATATATCATGGTTCACCACAATAGTGGCTACATCCACACTGAGAGCAGAAGAATTATATTAATCTCTAAAACAAAATGTTTACAAATGACAGGAAGAGTCTTATTTATAAGCTCATACTGAGCAGCTGAAAGGGCAAGGCCACAACAGCCAAAAGTCTGTTGGCCTTCCAATCCCAACAAACTCCCAATGGAAGTCAATGGATAATTCAGCGGATTAGGCATTCCCCTACTCTACATGCTGACCTACTTCAGCTTAACAAGTCCAAGAGAAGTTCTTGCACATTCGAACTTCTCTTTGGTTACAACTTTTGTGAATATATCTGCCGGATTGATCTTAGTATCAATCTTTTCAACCTTCAACCTTCCCTCTTCAACCATGTGCCGAACAAAGTGAGCATGGATGTCAATGTGTTTTGAACGTCGCTGAGAGGTATGATTATGAGCCATAAAGATGGCACTATGACTATCACTAAATAGAACATAATCATTTTGTTGATACTTTATTTCACCAAGTAATCATTACAACTAGATCATTTCCCGAGCACCTTCGAAAAGCGTTAAATACTCAGCTTCAGCGGAAGAAAGAGCAATAGAATGTTGCAGCCTTGAGGCCCAACTAATAGCTGCTCCAGCGAACATGAATGTCTAACTGATAGTAGATCTATGCTTATCCAAATCTCTGGCAAGATCTAAATCTGTGAATCCCCATAACTGTTCATTATTGTTACAAAAACATAAAACCAAATCTAAAGTGCCTTTAAGATATCTTAATATCCATTCGACGGCCTCCCAGTGAGTCTTCCCGATATTGCTCATGAATCTACTCACAACTCCCACTACATGAGAAATGTCAGGACATGTCGAAACCATAGCATACATAATACTACCAACTGCAGATTTGTAAGGAATGTCCTCCATATATTCCTTGTCCTCTTGTGTTTGTGGACACAAATTTGCTGATAACTGAAAATGTGAAGCAAGTGGAGTAGAAACACTATGCGCATCAGCCATACCAAATCTCTGAATTACTTTGTCAGTGTATTCTTTTTGTGACAATGTAATTACTTTCTTCTTCCTATCCCAGGTGATAGTCATACCAAGAATCTTCTTGGCTGCCCCTAAATCCTTCATAGAAAATGTGCTTGCCAATTTAGTTTTCAGCTCACTAACAATTTTAGAGCTTGTACCCGCTACTAACATGTCATCAACATAGAGAAGAAGAATGACAAATTCACCATTCGGGAGTGTCTTGTAGTAAATGCACGATCAGATTCACATCTGATAAAATTATGTTCAAGCATGAAGGAGTCAAACTTAACATACCACTGTATCAGGGCTTTCTTGAGCCCATACAAACTATGCTTCAGCCAGCAATAGAGATGTTTCTGCCCCTTTTTCACAAAACCTTCAGGCTGATGCATATACAACTCCTCATTTATGTCTCCATGTCTGCTAATCCCAATACTATTTAGATGGATGTCATCTTCACAACTGGAGAAAATATTTCAGTGAAATCAATCCCCTATTTTTGAGCATATCCTTTTACCACCAATCGAGCTTTGAACTATTTTTGACCTTCTCCTTCATCTTTCAATTTATAAACCCACTTGTTCTTGAGTGGTTTTTGATTTGGTGGAAGAGCAACCAAATCCCATGTGTCGTTTGCTTCCAGCAAACTCATTTCATCTATCATAGCAACAAACTAATTATTTTTATCACTGCTTATACATGCCTCTTTATAATTTGCAGGTTCAATTTGCTCAGAAATTAATAGCTCTGGCTCTGCCTCTTTAGCAAATAATAGTCGATAATCAGAGAATTTTATTGGAAGTCCTCTCTCTCTTGTAGACCTCCTCAACCCCTGAGTATTTTGTTCTGATTGCAAATGGCTATCAACATTTCCTTTATCCCTTTCCTATGTTTGAGAGTTTCTTAGAGTGACTACTCTATTTGAAGTTGTCTTGGAGTATAATTTGTGGGGACTGCCCTTGGAGATGGGAATTGAGCATGTCCTTTGTATGCCCAAACTATTACGGCAGGCATGTCCTGTTAAAACTCCCTCTTGATGAGCATTATCTCTGCTAAGAGATGTCCTTATTGTTTCCTCCATGATATATCCATGCTAGTCACCAAAAGTGGATTGTTTCATGTCCTTACGCTGAGAGTGGTCTTCGCTATTATGTGTATGACCGAGAGAGTGATCTTGGTAAGCAGGATTGGCACGAGATCTCTCTTTTCAGGAGGTGCTATGTAGAGTAGCAGTTTGCAAGGGAGACTCTGCAAAAGTGTGAAGAGGATCAATGTGCAAGTGAGGCTCTGTGGAGGTGTCCACCTCTTCCGTGTGATATCGTGTAAGAGAAGTGTGTGGGAAGGGAGAGAGATCACGTGAGAGAAAGGGGGTTTCATGCAGGTGAGATGTGCGTGGATGTTCAAATAGGGGAGCAGCTTCAAATTCACGCAAGGGAGCAGCTTCAGCTTCAATACCATGTGGGGTCAAGGCAGAGTGTCTTGTGTTATGCAACACACAATTCTCATTAGTGGATGTGCGGTGCAAAGGGGGGAGCATGGTATTTGGAATGTATGCCAAGCTGAGAGCCTCTATATTATGGCTTTGACATTCTATCTCTCCATGCGACATGGGATTTTCAATATTTCTTGACACAGATTCAAAACTAGAGTATGGTGATTTCATATGATTCGGATCATCTTCAAAAGATGAGGAATGAATAGGGATTAACACTGATGTTGGTGAAGCAAAATTTTGTGGAGGATTATTCTACAAATCTCCATCAGAACTATTATTGTTATCAAAGATAGAGAAAGGAACAAATTCACTCACTGATTTTTCTTCCATATTAGAAGCTGGGAATGCTTTCTCATTAAAAACTACATCTCTATCTGAATAATCTTCTTCTCAATCGGATCCCAAATTCTGTACCCAAACTGATCTTCACAATAGTCAACGAATATGCCCTTTTGTGATTTGAAATCCAGCTTTGTCCTTCTTTCTTTTGAAACATGTACATGAGCTTCTCACCCAAAAACTTTGATGTGTGAGTACGAAATCCTTTTTCCTAGCCATTCCTCTTCCAGAATGCCAAACTCTAGATGAGATGAAGGAGTCCTATTGATCAAATAGACTATTGTATTGCAGGCTTTCACCCAAAATTCTTTGCCCAAATCGGCATTGGAAAGCATACACCTTGCTTTCTCAAGAATGGTTCTATTTAACTGTTCTGCTGCCCCATTTTCTTGAGGGGAATAAGGAACAACCTTAATTCATCTTATACCATGATCTGCACAAAAGTTATCAAACTCCAACGAACAAAATTCACCTCCATTATCCATTTCCAAACACTTAATTTTATGACCACTCTGATTTTCCACAAGAGCTTTAAAAACTTTGAATTTAGAGAATACCTCAGATTTTCTAGAAAGCATATAAACCCATACCTTTTGGGTGCTATCATCAAGAAAGGTGACAAAATATTGTGCACCTCCATAGGTCTGAAGACATCTGAATGCACTAACTCCAAAGGTGTTGTCCTTTTGTCATGTCCATCCTTCAAGAAATTGACCCGCTTTTGTTTCCCATGAAGACAATGCTCACAAAATTCCAAATTTTCAGATTTGAGACCCGGTAGTTGATCACAATTCAACATTACCTCAAGGCCTTTCTTGCTCATATGGCCTAGCCTTTGATGCCAAAGGGCAACATCATTGTCCATAAGTGTCAAAGAAGCTCCCACCTTATCAATAGGTTTCAAAATATAGAGACTACCGGTTTTGTCTCCTTTAGCAATAGCCAATGAACCTTTGACTATTTTCCATGTATCCGTGAGTTTAGTTTTAAATCCTTGGGTGTATAATTGGCTAACAAAAATCAAATTCCTCTTTAATTGAGGAACATGTCTAACATCTTTGAGAAGCAATTTTTCTCCACCTTCAAGATGCAAGACAACATCTCCTTTCCCAATAATTTTACATGCTTTATTATCACCCAAATATACCTCTTTGAATTCACCTTCTTGATAACTTGTAAATGCATTCATGAGAGAGGAAACATGAAAGGAAGCTCCCGAATCAATTACCCATGAATCAGCTTTTGTATCACTTGTAGATAAAATTAGGATACCTAGATCCTTTTCATGAGTTATGTTTTCTTAACTGTCCAATACTTGTTCTTGTTCCTTCTTGAAATTTCTACAATCTTTCTTAACATGCCCAGCCTTCCCACAAAACCAACAACCATTTTGTCTCCCTCTTGACTGCGATCTTCTTGTAGATTGGGACCTCCGATTGTTGTTAAATCTGCCTCTATATTGGCTTCTTCCTCTATTTTCAGTGCTCACCATTGTGAGAGCATTACCGGAAGAGGACTCATCATTCTTTCTCCTCAAATCTTCGGAGAGCAGGGTGGCTGAAACTTCATCAAAAACCAACTTCTTGGTAGTTGATGTTGAAGTGCTTATGGCTGTCACAAGTCCATCCCAGCTATTAGGAAGAGAACATAGCAATAGAACAACCTTATTCTCATCATCTTGTGTCATGCCAACTAAATTTACTTGGCTGATCAAGGTGTTAAATTCATTGAGATGATTTGTCATGGCTTCACCTTCCCTCATCTTAAGTTTGTATAACTTCTTCATGATGAAGACTTTGTTCACAATGGATGCTTGTGCATATGTTGAAGCCAATTTATCCCATACGTCTTTGGCTATATTTTTGTCTAAAATATTATACAGTACATTATCGCCTAATGCAAGAAAGATTGTCATCATGGCTTTCTCATCAAGCTTTCCCCAATCTTCATCTGACATGGCTGAGGGTTTCTTTTCTTTTCCTTCAAGTGACAACAAAAGCTCTTTGTTGAATAATAGAGACTTCATTTGAATCTTCCATATCCCATAGTTCTTCCCAAAAAATTTATGAACTCTTATATCTTCCATAATTTTGAAATTTCAATTACCGAAATCTCAACCAGCGATTAACCTCGCTCTGATACCAACTGTAGAATTAACAAATTCATAAATAAAATCAAAAATACAAAATTAAAAAGCAGAATACAAATAAACACAGAACACACAATATATCATGGTTCACCACAATAGTGGCTACGTCCACACTGAGAGCAGAAGAATTATATTAATCTCTAAAACATAATGTTTACAAATGAAAAGAAGAGTATTATTTATAAGCTCCTATTGAGCAACTGAAAGGGCAAGGCCACAATAGACAAAAGTCTGTTGGCCTTCCAATCCCAACAGTTTTAGTGTAGTTTTTGGATTTCTGACCAAAATGAAAAGAACAACTTTCTTCCTTTTAAATGTTTCTTGTTTCATTCTATATATATATATATGTATGTATATATATATGTATGTATGTATGTATATATATATATATATGTATGTATGTATCTATACATACATATATGTGTTGGAAATATTCAGGAATTAACCAAGTTACTGAGAGGGGAGGGGTGAATCAGTAACTCCAAATTTTCTTTCAATTTTAATATATAATTTACTTTTTAATCTTTGCATACAGAAAGCATGAAACTTAAAAGCATTCACAATAATGACACATAGATTTGGTTACCCAGAAACCTTCCAAAAGAAAGTAAAACTGGGGTGGGGATGAAACCCACAAAGCTTTAATACTGCAGAATAAAGTTGGCCGGTTAAGGCTTACAATTTGATCACTTCTGATGATCTGCCCTGTTAGGAGCAATAAGGATTGCTAAATCCACCTTGTTAAAGGATTTACAAACATACAGTGAAGTATGCACTCGGTAAAGAGATTTACACAAAGACTGTTAAGTCTACCCGGTTAAAAGATTTAATACTGATTCACCTGTTAGAATGAAACAGTAGATCTCTGCTTTGCAACTGGATTGCTGAATGAGATTCGCTGATGTACTGATCACCTTCTGTGATGAATTTGTCTTTGCTGTATCTTATACTTCTGAAGCCTTCTGTAATTCGCTTATTTCTGCCTTTCTCACTCTTTCACATATATTCTACTTCATACATTTCATTACATCTTGTATTTCTACAACATTGTTTATATACAGGTCTCAAACAATTACTTACAATTACAATTATACAGTCGGCTTGACAAATAAACATAAGTGCTACTAAGTCAGCCCAAATATGGTTACTCGGTTCCTTCAAACTGACTCGGTGACTTTCTGATACTCGGCGTCCACTGCATTACTCAGCATCGTCATGCACTCGGTAGAAGTGAAGGCATGGTTCATACTGATCACTCGGTAGGTATTGAACTCGGTAAGCATTGGTGACTCGGTAGACAAGATGTTACTCGGTTTACATTGTCCTGATCGGTTTGTACTAACTTGCTCGGTTTCCACTGTCTGCTCGGTTTGCACTGTCTGCTCGGTTTGCACTTGTCTGCTCAGTTTACACTTGTCTGCTCGGTTTGCACTGTCTGCTCGGTTTGCACTGTCTGCTCGGTTTGCACTTGTCTACTTGGTTTACACTTGTCTGCTCGGTTTACACTTGTCTGCTCGGTTTACACTTGTTTGCTCGGTTTACACTTGTCTGCTCGGTTTACATTCAGAATGCAAATAAGTGTTGTCACTAGTGGCAATACTGCTTAATGCCAACAATCTCCCCCTTTGGCATTAGTGACAAAAACACTTATTGGCCAAAATTTATATACACCGAATCATGCTGAGTTTTATTTTGATTTTTCAAAATTTGTCTTTGTATAGGGCTTTATACATTGTCTCCCCCTTTCAATGTGCTAACTGTTTCTTATACAAATCTGTAACTGTATACATATCTCTCCTTCTATACATATCTCCCCCTTTTTGACGATAATGCCAAAGGTGCATATACAAGTTATTTACAGAGAGAATCCAAAATTTGATAAGAAATCAGAATGTACCTTCATTATTAGTGCCAGGGTTCTATCCCAACTTTCTTGCAGAATCTTACATGTTTGTATAGCAATTTGGACTTCTGCAGAGAGTTCAATCATGTGATCTGCTATGGAGAACTGATTGTCATGAATCAATGTTCTGGAATGTTCAATGTGCTTGTACATTGTATTCATGATGGGAAGGATCATGTGTTGGATGTCTAGCAGTGTGGACCGGATCCTTGAGTCTTCTTTCAATAGATCAGACTGCATATTGGATAGATGTGAGATTTTCATGTGATGAGTAGAGCTTGAACTTGGTTCAAGTTGCAGCTTCTGTATGCTAATCTTCATATCCTCATCCATTTTATTCATTTTATCTTTGACATCCTTTGTGAACTCGGCAAAATTGCATAGTCTGGCCAAAAGAGAGGTAGCATTCAAATAAATAGACTCTATGTTAGACAAAACTGAGGACAATTCCACTTGGTTGATAGCTATGTGCTGAGCAATGTGCTCAAGCACTTTATTGTTGAATCTCTTCTCGGCTCTTTCAACTAACTTTTCTGTCCCGAATGAGTCCTCATTGTATTTCTCAACTGCTTCTGCCAATTGTAACAAAACATGCTGGGAGGAGTCTACTTTAATGCCTAATGCATCAGACAAAATGTCCTTAGCATCCTTGATGATTTGATACTCTTTGTCTCTCTCCTCCTTAAGCTTCTTTTGTTTTGCTTTCCTTTGGAGGATCTCACCTATATTCTGCATCTGGTCTGCTGAGAGATTTGCAAAATCTAGTGTAGGAATCTCTATCTCTTCGTCTAGGTCTATATCCTCAACTATATTTTTACCCAAAAATTTTATACTCGGTAGAGCCTTAGGCTTATCTGTACTTAATGCTCTTGTAGTAGTGACAGTAGATAAAGTAGGGCTGGCTATTGACACTGGTATACTTTCTACTGGAGAACTTAAAATATTTACACTTGATGATTCAAAAGCTGGAAAACTTACTGGTACAGGAGACTGCAGCTCGGTAGAAGAAATGGTAGCTACCTCTGATGTTGCTAGGGATGATTGGACAAAAGTAGAAGTTGTCACAACCATGCTTGAAGGTGTCTCTGGGCTGGATGGAGAGACTTTCACTGGAGAGGTAGGAAGGGATGCAATGACTTCTGCTGCTATCCTTACAGTATCATCTACCTCGGTGTCTTCTTCTTGCTCATCGCTGTCATCTTCAATATCCTTTATTATTACAGTTTCAATGCTCGGTTGGTGAAGGTGGTATATGTTCTTCCATGTGGCTTTTGCAGCCTTCACAACCGATTCAATATTGTTGATCAAAATCAAACAAGTATTGAACTTCAATGTCATCTTATTTTCATTCTCTTTTAGTGCCTTCTTTACTTCATCATTGTTCAGGCTCGGCATCAACTGTCTCAGGTTTTGATCAAATATGTCTATCACAGTTTGCCTTGCATTGCTCCATCTCATTCTTATTGGATTTAATAGAACTGCTGGAACCTGTGGGGTAATTTCTTCAGGAGAGTATTTCCACTGTTCCATCTTCTCAACAACAGCATCTTCTATTTCCTTCTGCTCTGCTTCCGATCTGGTTTCATATCTCAGGGATTTTATGTTACTTACTCTAGATCCTGATCCATCTCTGAAGAGTTTGAGCTTTTCTTGAAGGGTTAGAGGAGGCCTTTTGAATACTATGTCTTTATCTGCCTTTTCTGCCTTGTCTGCCTTTCCTCTTGTATTTCTCCTTGTGAACACAGCAGTGGGAGGCACAGATGCCTTAGTGATAAAAACTTTTCCTTTCTTCTTTGCAGGTTCTGGTTCCTCTGTTTTCTCATCCTTTTCCTCTTCTTTTTCACCTATTTCTTCTTTCTCCTCGGTTATCATTTGCATTTTAGCTATCCTTTTCTTTCCTTTGTTTACCGCCTGTGGAAGCTTTATGCTTAGTTCAATTCTCATCTTAGCTTCATCATATGTTCCAAAATATGGAGCTTTGGGATTGACAGGCTGATTTAGAAGTGCTTCAATAATGTTCTTGGTTTCATCAATATTTACCTCATAAGGAAGAGGTTTTACATATACAGTTCTCGGTTTAACTGCTTAAATATACACATTATCACAATCTACCATAAAACAGATGTCATCTTTGTAATCTTCCACCAACTTCTATGGAATCCGGAATCTGTCATTCATTTTCTCTTTGAAAGACTCAAAATAATTATCCATGATGCTTTCAAAGTTTTCACCCATTTCTGCGATGTATTCATTAATTTCATAAAGTACTGGCACATCTTTTCTCCATACAACTTTTCCTTTTGAAGGGAAGAATTTCTGAACATAGAAGAATAAACAGACTAACAAGGATCCAAACTTACATGGATTGTTTTTGGAAGTTTTGATGCTTTCCATGTTCTTGTTGAACTGTTTCAACAATAAGTCTGCTAGGTCAAATGTCAAGTTGTTTTTGACCACTTTGTATGCTAGGTCAACAGCTTCGCATGAGACACTGTTCTGTCGACTAGAACTGTAAATCTTGTGTGCAATGATGTGTGTACCAAACTTCAGTTCAGCGTCGGTAATGCTGCTAACCTTCATGCCTCTACCATCCCACTCGGCTAGGGTTTTCTTCTCTAGTTCCGTCCGACCTAGGGTTTTGGTAGTTTTAGCTTTGTTCAACATGGGAAGACCGGTAATTTGATGAATCATTTTCTTTGTGATCTCAATAGGTTGCTCAAGCCAAATCTTGCCATCATGTACTCGGCTGAGAATGTACCTAACCCATTTATCTCGAAAGTTTCGAGGAAGATGTGCAATGTGAACTAAACCCTTATCTTCCAGATGTTTGTGCTCGGGTTTCAAAGTACCATCCACACATAGTTCCTCACGCACAATGTCTAGTTCTAGGTTTCCCATTTCTTGAATAGAACAGTTAAAATGATTACGGATATCGTTGATAAGCAGTACCTTAGGAGGAATCTGAGATTGAGCTCCGTTCGGATCTAGGGCTGCTGCAACTGCGGGCACGATCTTAAAATCTGGTGCTTTCCACTCCCCTTGAACTATCATATCAGATCCTTTCTTCGCTGAAGTGCTGGATGATGCCATGGTAGCTCACAGAAAATTCCTTTCGCAAGAGTATTAAATCGTCGGGTTGCCCTTGAAGTTTTCTGCTCTCAAAGTGCTTAAAGATTCGCGGTGAAGAATGAGTTCGATTACTTGCCTTTTGTTTACAATTCTGTCATTAATGCTCATTTCAAATTAGGGTAGGAATTCTGACAGACTGTCACCCACTAAGAATTAA